>JACMII010000491.1:0-15721 GCA_014805405.1 Bunonema sp. RGD898
TCTAATTTCATCTTGCTTGTGGCAAGACAGACTCAACCTTAGTGTCACGGAAGTCACGGTCGAACTGCGGGTCGAAGCCGTCGCGGAGGGTCGTGCAGACCGAACGGTCAAAACCGACGGACTGTCGTACTCGATCCATCGGATCCTCGCGCTCTACAAGGACTTGGAGAAAAGATTTGGACGGTGAACGGTAGAACGGGTAGTCGGTAGAGGGGAGGCGGCAGGGCTGGCAATCTGCCGTGGCACCCTCCGCTCTCTGTCCGTGTCCGTCGAAACCGAACCGACTGAGTTAGTTCTCCGGGCTCTCGCATGGGACAACGACTTTAGGAAGTGATAACACGTTCACTGAGTGTTGACCTCACTGACGTTGCTGCCGGGGTGGGCGGGGTCGTGGCGATATACAATGCGAGGCAGTTGTCGCGTTCGCCAGCTCATCGGCACGGCAAGCCCCCCTTTGAGAAGGGGCTAGGACATGAGTGCACGCTGGAAAACAGGGTTTCCTTTCGACACGTTGACTTTATGGCAGGCAAGAGATTGGGGCGTAGTGGGGAATACCGGATTGATGATGTACCACTCTGCGACGATTAGATCTTAGGCTCGTGTTAATAAAACGCCTTCCGCAAGAGACTCAAACAATCGGCTCCCTTTGTGTCACTAGCAGAAAGAAGTCCGAATCAGAAGCTGAATCTCAGAACTGTGCCCCTGTCAATTTGCTGTACAGGTGGAAGCACGCACATGCATACTCACTGACGTTGCCGTCAGGGGGCGGGTCATGGCGATTTACAATACGAGTCAATTTTTGCACTCGCCGGCTTATCAGCGCGGCAGGCTTCCCTTCGAGAAGGAGCTGGGGTGTGGGTGCACGCTGGAAAACAGGGGTTCCTCTCGACGCGTTGGCTTTATAGCAGGCAAGAGATAGAGGCGTAGTGGTGAATACTAGACAGATAATGCACCACTCTGCGACGACTAGATCTTAGGCTCGTGTTAATGACTTTCTTACTAGGCCCACACTGTTTGGGCGTAAGTGGCAGCGCAAGTTACTTATGCTTGAGCGCAGACGCCGCGCAGCAGCGACGGTGAACTTGGATCTCGTAGCCAAGAATCAGGCAATAAGCTCACCAAAGTGAACTTGAAGGTTTTAAGAAACCTGTTGGTGTGTAGGGCGACAACGAGAGAAATCGATGGATAAATGTGGAGAATTGTAGATGTGAGTCATTATCTTGCATAGGACGAAAGAGGTGGCGTGGAAAGCAGCAATAGAGTGGTGAAATCGGTAGCTGCGCGAGTTTATTCTCTAAACTCTGGTCAGCTCTGGGCAATGCGCCGATTCGATGCCGGTACACTCGCAAATTGCCGACGCATTACCAGGACTGACTAGAGAACGACGTGTGAAACGCTCTCCCTCGAAACACTACCATCTCTCACATGGATCTCTCCCGTCGCTGGAGTCCTATTGATCCACCCTCTATCCAAGTGATAAATGCTGCTGCTGCTGTAGTGTTGCGGTCTGCACGATGCACGCAGGACCGACGACAGACGGAGAACAAAGCGAAAGGGGGGAACGAGAAGCGAGATGACGATGATCTTCCAGAAGTATAGTGCTTGGGCGGATCCAGCAAGACGCAGCTCGCTTTCGTTCGCTGTTCTGTTTTCAGACTTGATAATCAGATATTGGTAGACTTCCACTCCCCATTCTCGATCATCATGTCAAAACGGAAACCTGGGCTCTTGGCCGGCATCTGATTCACCTGGACGGTCGTACGCAGCTGCCCGATGGCCATTATTAGATCCCGAACCTCGATTTGCCCCGAAAACTTCTGACCGCCGAAGGAGGAGATGCTTGTCGGGAGGACAAGAACGCTGCCTGGCTTGCTATGGTCTAGTTCATTTTGAACGGATGTTGCGTATCCACTCGATTATCCCTTCCCTAGAATGCATGGCAGCCGAGTCGGTACGCGCCCCATGACTGGCCATTGCATCTCGCCATCTTTATCCTGTTTCTCGCGGCACTTCTGCACGACTGTTGAGGGCTGTGTACAGAGGAAGTTGTGGCTGTGACTTGAAATGCGGGTTGTTGTTGTCGTCTGCCAGTTAGTTCTCTTCTCACTGGTGTGTACGTGTGTGTGTGGTCTGCGCGCGACACAGCCATTCGTGCGCGGCTAGCCAGGTGTTCTGGGAGACGAGCCTATCGAGTAGAGAGTGAGAGGGAGAGGGTGTGCGTGTGTATGTGTGGTGCTCATGAGGAGGGATGCGGCGATGCGGTGTGCGGAAGAGATCATCTCGTCGTGTGGTGGTCGTCCTGTTCTGTTTTCTTTTTTCCTCTTTTTTCCTTTCTTTTTCTCGCTTCTCACGCTCTCTTTCGGGATCGGTAGTGTGGTGTTTCTTGGTGTGTCGGTTGCTGCGACTTCTCTCGCCTGAATGCAATGGAGGACTGGGCGCGGGCGGCGGTTGAGATTCTTCTTCCACTGTGTTTGTGTGCAATCGTGTGTGTGTGTATGTGTGTAAATGTAGCGTAGGTTAGGGTGCGTTAGGAGTTGCGGATGGAGCGCGCACTGGAACGAGGAGAGAAGAGCTAGCACACTACTATGCGACCCTAGAGCGATAGGAGGAGAGCCGATGATCGACGGCGACGTGACTTGCAGTCCCGGGCGATCCCGCGCGCGCGCGCGCCAATCAGTCGACGTCGTCGAGCGGCCTCGGCGCGATCACGGGCGGCGGAGCACCGTTGTAGGCGGGCAACTGTTCCCGGATCCGGTACTTGTCGCGCAGCACCGCACGCACGTCTTCCTTCTGCAGCCACCGCCACGTTTCGCGGTCGTACGAACGGAGAGAATGCATACCTGCTGCGCGAGCGTCTGCAGGAACGGGATGAGTTTGAGCAACTCCTCGTCGTCGGGCTCGTCGAACCAGCTCTCGATGGGGATCCCATTGTCGAGTTGGTAGGCGAACGACTGCGGCGAGTTGTCCACGATCACCGTCCGTGCCAGGTCTCGGCCCAGAATCGAGAGATCCTTGATGTAGTTGCCGTACGCGTACACCTGCATGTGCACACGTTCGTGGTGGCGACGCAAGCGGATCGTTGACATACGCAATGTTCGCGGAACAGCCGATGCTTGACCATCTTCTTGTGCGGATCCAGAATGGACTGCAATCATGTGCGTTGGTTAGTTGATTGGATGGATGCCGTGAGCGGCGGAAACCGCCGACCGGCCGTACCATGAGCTTGTCGGCGTAGATGCGCTTGCTGGCCGTGAAGAGGATCATCTCGAAGGTGCTGGCGAGCGTCTCGAGGAAGGTGTGCAGATGCGGCCGGAGACGCACGTAGACCTGGTACGTCGTGTCCTGCACTTGGACCGGGAAGATGAGCGACGCGTCCGGGAGCGGCGTCAGCGAGCAGTGCACCAGCGTCTCGTCCAGATCCAGAACCAGCGTGCAGTTCGGCGTCGAGCGAGTGCGAAGTGGCAGAGCGGGCCCCTTCAGCGAGAGGGCGTCGCGGACGGGCGGAAGCGACGCGAGCATCGTCATCGTCTCGGTGTAGGCGCTCGACAGCATCTGCGAGTTCTCCAGCGGCGGCAGTCGAGCGGCGGACGCGATCAGCGCATCTCGCTCGTCTGAAACCCTCGTTTCGTGTTGTCCCGTCACGCATCATCGTCGTCGTGCTTCTTCACTTACCGGGCGTCGAGGGCGCAGTGGCGGCGAGCGAGAAGGACGGCGAGCCGCTCGAGTTGACTGTACTGCCGGCAGCGGCGGCAGCAGCAGTGCAATTATTATGACTGGCGCCAGTCGTCTGTCTCGGCGTCGTCGCGTCCGCTTGAGCAGACTGTGCGACGGCGGCAGCGGCTCCGAGCGACGAGCACCCACTGCAAACGTGAGTTTGCGTTGCTACGGAGCGTGAGAGCGAGGTGCACCTAGTGCTCGTAGACGCGGTGCTGGAGGCGCGCGTCGACGCCGTGTCGTCGTCTTCTGCCTCTCCTTCTTCCTCCTCTTCTTCTTGCTCGTCGTCGACCTGCTGTTGACTCGACTCCACCGCCGCCGCCGCCGCCTCCACCTCGTCCACGGTCTCGTCCACACACTCCTGCACCCGCCCCGTTTCGGACTACAGTCGTCATTTGTGTTTACACCAACCTCCTCATAGTCGCTGGTCACCTCCGGACTGACCGTCGTGGTGGCTGCTGTCTTGTTGACGACACTTGAGGAAGACGGCAATTCGTCAGACTGATGATGATGCTGGAGCTTGGGCGTCTTCCTCCAGGCTTCATCCTCGTCTTCGTCGGCGTCGCCGCCGTCGTTGTCGTCCTCATCGTCGTCGTCTGCGGCAGCGGTCGAGGTGGAGGAGGTAGAGCCGCCGCCGTTCGACTCGGGCGTCGTCGTCTCCTCGTCCTCGTCGAGTCGTACCCTCTTGAGGGGTGGTGGCGGTAGTCGTTCGTCCATCCTCCTCCTCAGTCTCTGGCCTTCGTCGTTCTCGCACTCGGACGGCACCGACGACGAGCCGGCCCCCTCTCCGCCCTCCTCCTCCTCCTCCTGCCCATCGTGCTCCTCCTCGTTTCGGAGCGCTCGCGTTCTGGGTGGTCGCCTTGTGGTGCCAGACAGTGGCATCCGTCGTTGGCTCCCGGCAATCCTGATGGCTGCTGTCGCCTCCGCTGCTGCCAGCCGACGTCGTCCTCGTCGCAGTGGTCTTGTTTTGGCTTTCACAGTAGCAAGCGAAGACGACGAGTGTTGGTGTTTCGCGGCCGCCGCCGCGCCCGCCCTGCCCTCGGGCGTCGTCGCGACCACCACGTCGGGCGGCAGAGTTCTGCAGCGCCTCCAAGTTTGACAGAAGCGAACGACGAAGTCGACAGAGAGGGAGGTAGGAGGAGAGAGCCGTCTCTCCCTCTGCGGTGAGAGAAAGAAGACGACAAGAGGGAGAGAAAGACAGGTCACACGCGCCAACGACTCGCGCTCTCTTCTCTGCATCCAGGTCAGTCGCACACAGTGTGTGTGCGCGGCGGCGGCGGCGGCGCAGTCAGTTCTTCCCTCCTTTCCTGCAGCCATTTCGTCCCCCACCTCTTCCCAGCAGCAGCAGCAGCAACAACAACAACAACAACAACAACAACAGCCGCAGCAGCAGCAGCACGCCGCGCAGCCTCTCCATTCTCAGCCAGTACACACGCTCTACACTGCTGACGCTGCACATTACACAGAGAACCGGGAACAGACGCTCCCCTCGTCGCCGTCGTCGTCCGCCCGTCTCCCTTTCTCTCGCTCACCCTCTGGCTACTATATCCGCCTGCTGCTGCGGCGGCTGTTGTTGTGCAGCCCAGCTCCTGCTCAAGTCTATGCTCGCTCACAGCTCTGCACCCACCGCAGAGGAGACGAGTGCTGTTTGCGCACGACTACGCCTCCTCCTCCCCCTCCTCTTCTTCGCCGCCTAGACACACACCACGAGAGAAAGAGAGTGGGAGAGTCACCACCACCATCATGTCTTCTTCTTATGGTCTCACAAGAGCTGCACTTCCATATTTGCCTAACTAATTCCTCGACAATGCGTAACGACACGAGAGGAGGAGGGGGAGGAAACGACGACGACGACATCGCTTCCCAAGAATAAAAGAAACTGTTTACGCGCGCGCGCGCGCGACACACACATGACAGAGCGAGACGCGACGAGCTTCTTCAACGGCGAGCTAACGAGGATCATTAGCGAAATGTCGACCAGAGGTACGGTGATCCGACAGCAGCAGATAGTGCCGGACTGCTCCAAAAGACAAGCAGAGTGGAGTGAGAAGTGAGAGGCGTGATTGCAGCTGGCTTCGTGCCAACACATCTGTCGCCTCTCCCCTTTCTCTCTTTCTTCATCTTCCCGCCATGAGCGCTCTCCCGCCGCAAATGCGAGAGCGCGCCGCAGCAACAGCAGCGACATTCAGGGAAATGACTACGTCGACCAGAAGCCCGCCCCACCCCCGTATCTGATCTGGGTTCGACATGACGCGAGCGGGCGAGCGAGTGAGTGGGCGAGTGAACGAGTGAGCAAGGACAAGAGAAGGAGGAGGATGGAGAGGGAGCTGGCGGGGCGCCAACAAGACTGGAGGCGAGCGAGACGGGATAGAGGGGGAGAGAGAGAGAGAGAAAGAGAGCGGGGGCGACCAGTCTTGTGGTGGTCCTCGTCCGTGGTGGGTGGCCACTACTGACGGGAGAGAGGGAAGGGAGAGAGGAGGGGCCGCAGCAGCAGCAGTCGTCGTCGTCGTCGTCGTCTTGGTCTTCCTCCAATCGATACGAGCGCACACGCGCGGGTTGGCTGCGGCGGCGGTGGTGGTGGTGGCGGCGGCGGCACACACACACACACTCACTCTCCCCCCTCTCACACAGATGCCCAGTCGAAGGGACCCGCCCGCCCGCCCTCCCTCCCTCCCGCCTCTCTCTCTCTCTCTCTCTCTTCCTCTCTCTCTCGCTTCGACGAGTCACTCGTCGTCTGCGCGCTCTCATCTGGACGTGCTCTCTCGCCGCCGAGCGCGACCTTGGCCGTCGCGTCCCCCTTGCCTCTCTTCCTCCTCCGTCATACGTCCCTCCTCTCTCTCTTTCTCTCCCTCCGTCTCTCTGTCTATGTGAGTTGGCCTGTCGCCAGCTCAACTCTGGTTATGAAAGGGCAACGACGGCGGCGGCGGCGGCGGCGGTGTCCGCACTGTAAGGACACCGCCATCCAAACACGTACGCACGCACGCACGTACGCATTTCCCCCACGCCCCTTCCTTCTCTTATCGCGTGCCCGACACGTGGCTCAAAGAGAAGAAAGAAGAAGAAGAAGAAGAATAAGGCAAAGAAGAAGACGATGCATTACACACAGACACAACAGACAACTGGCTCTTACACGAGTCTCCAGGGAGAGAAGACATGCACACACTTCCAGATGGAGTTGGCTCTTCTTTGCGCCCGACGACGACGCGCACGCGCGCGTGTGTGTCTGGCTGCGAGATGGATAACTCGATTTACACAGCGCCACGCAGCCTCGTCTTCCTCCAGCTCCCTCTCGACCGATCCTCTGCCGGTCGTCGTCGTCGTCGTCGGTTCTGTTCGATGTCGAACAAGAAGCACATGGCTGTCGGTGTCTGTTCGTCCGTCTCTCTGTCAGTGCGTCGTCCCATCCGACAGCCATCACCACCACCACCACTCTTCTTGCTGTCACTTGGCTTCCGCCTGCATGGGCGCACGCGCGCGCACGCGAGAAGCGGTGGTGGTGGTGGTGGCGGTGGCACTCGCACTCGGGCTCTTTCCTCCTTCTCTCCCTCACATGCACATTGATCCTATTGCTGCGCTGCTGCTGCTGCTGGCTCTCCCCTCTCCTGGCCTTCCACCCCACCCCCTCTTTTCTTCTTTCCCCGTTAGGTTCCTTCTCCCCTGTCTCCTCAAAAGAACCCCTCCGTGCGCACGCGCGCGGACTCCCACCCTCATCGATGCTGCAGCTGCCTCTCCTGTGTGGTCGCTAGGAGAAGCCCCCGATAGAGAATTCCAGCCGCCTACCCCTTCCTCTCCTTCTCCTCCTCCTCGCTTCTTACATCTCCAGATCTATGCTACCGCTTGTTGCACCCCCCTCGAGATCTCCCGTGTCACGCTTTCTTGGCGCCCCTTCCCGTCTGTCTGTCTCCTTTCATCACGCGCCACATCCATTGGTGGTAGAGAGCAGTCTCTCGCTCTCCCGTTGCCCGTCCATCATCCTCACATTCAACTTAGCCAATGTCACGCAATCCCGTACCACCGCCCCCGCTTCTGTTCTCTCTCCCCTCGCTCGCTCGTCAGAATCCTCACACCCGTTTCCTGTTCCAGATCCGGTCGCGAAAATGCTGGCCGCGCGTGGCGTGTCGCTGGGCCTCGGCCGCATCAACCTGTCCGACCTCAACCAGGCGAGTGGTTCTCTCTCTCTCTCTGCGTGTGCGTGCCAACAACATCGTTTCTGCGCCCAGATGCCGTCCGAGCGGAATCGAATAGCGATGGTGGGCGCGTGTCGTCGACCTGCAGTCGAGAAGACGAAGAAGCCCAAGACGGCGCCCAAGTTCATCGTCAAGAAGAAGGCCGACCGGAAGGTGGGCCAGGCCCTGTCGCTGTCATTATAAACGACCTCTCTTTCCCTCGGCGAAAGATCAGCTGCTCCTTGCAGTCGGGCCCATTGAGTGATGGAGTGTAAGGGTGGGCCGTAGCCCGAGAGTAGCTTCGACTGCCACTTTCCCCCCGCTAACTCTCGCTCTCTCTCATCCAATCCTCCGCCCCCTCCTCATTTCCCAAAGAGGAAGCACTCCGCCACCACCACCGCCGTCTTGTTCCCCCCCCCCTTCCCTCCCTCTGCCCCTTCTCCTCTCTGTTTGTCTCCGGTTATCCGTCTCTTTCCTCCGCAGTCTCTCTGTCTGTCCGTCGTCTGTCGCTTCTCGCCATGTCGGATCGGTCGTCTTCTCCGTCCAAGGCGGACCGTCTCCGGGCGCGGACCCTCTTCTACAAGAGCTACGTGCAGAACAACCGCAAGGTGGCAGCAATCTCTTTCTCTTCTTCTTCTTCGCTACTTTCAGCAGCGTAACAGAACGCATGCATTTCCAAGCAGTGGTCCCTCTCTCCCGTTCTCTTTTCTGCTGTCGTCGTCTTTTTGTTTTCGTCTAGTCTCTCTCTCTCGTTCTTTCTCTCGTACCTTCCCTCTTCACATCCTCTCGACCAGTAGTCTCTGTGCCGCCCTCTCTTCACTTCCGGTCTTCTCTCTCCCCGCCTTTCTCTGTCTCCTTCCTCACTCGAGATCGGATGATAGCTGCTGCTACTTCTGCCCGCCGAGATTAGTTGCTGTCTCGCTCTCTTTCTCTGTCCGAACTGCTTGTCCTGCCTCCTCTCAATGACATTACACCGGCTCGGTCGGTCCGTGTCCGTGCTGCTGCTTGTTTCTTCTTCTTCCTTCTCCTCTCCAGTGGTGGCGTCTCCTTCGTCTGGCCGAGGAGATCGATACTGACTGCACAAGCCCGTAGTGCCGTCAGTCATTTCCGGTCCCTCCGGGCTATTCGATGGCGGCCAACAACAGTGCATCATCATCAGCATCGCCATCGCCATCACCATTGTCATCGTCATACTTCCCGTCAACCTCGTCATCCGCGAAGACACCACCACCGCCGCCGCTAGCCCTAGAGTTGTCGCTGTTCGGGGGCAAACCAAAATCTGTCTCATTCCAACCACTCAACAAAGCAGTTTTCAACTTGCAGACCGTCTGGGCGGCATGTCGAGCAGTGATTCTGTCGACCGTCCTCATCTCGATGGGAATCACGATGGCCGTGCTCGGCTACTTCGACCGCCAACTCGGAGACGTGCGCCCTCCAATGTGGCGCACGATTCGTTTCCGTTGCAGAGCTTGGTCGGTCCGTCGAGCAACGGCACGTCGACCGCGAACAAGGTCGTGCTATACCATCTGAAATCCATGCAATACGTGGGCCCCGTGCTGATGGGAATCGGCGCGGTTCTGCTCATCATCGCCTGCGTCATCACGCTCGAGAGTAGGGACCGACATGCGCAGGTTACCTGTCATTGCCTCCGTTCAACCACTCAGTTTGTTGTAGGTGATCGAAGCCGAGTCGGCCGAGGCGCGACAGCGTCGACTTCTCTTGGCCGAGAGTCAAGAACTGGATGCCGAGGAGGAGACAGCTCCCTCGTCAAGGGCGGAACCGGTTCCAAAGAGCAAGCGCAACAGCAAGCTCATCACTCTCGTCCTGCCCGGTTAGCGTGTCCGCCCGTCTGTGCGTGTGTCAATGCAATCCAGCAGACGACGACAAGGAGGCGGCAGTCACAAAAGTCGTGCTTCCCGGTGCTTCCGACACTGCGCGCTCGTTGCCAGCGTCCATCCACAAACATGTCATCATTCTGCCGGATGCCCTCAAACAGGCGCCCATGGGTAGCGTGCTCATATTGCTGTTGTCGCTGCTAACAGACACTCCTTTGTCCCGTTTCAGCGACACTCGACTCGATCACGGACCTGAATCGGGAGCTGAGTGTGAGCGAGTCAACTTCGCCGCGTCCATCGCTACTAGACACCAAGAGATCCTCCTAGTCTTCCGCTCGATACGCTTTGTTCTGCCAGTCCGCTCGCCATCCAGCCAAGCGCTCATCATTGCCACGGGTTACCACTGCACAGCGCACGCGCACGCACACATAATTCTCTCTGATTCTATCTCTCTAGTCAAGGCTTCAACAAGGAACTGCTTAAGTCGTCTAGTTCTTCCCTTTATGGCTCGTGGTGGTCCAACTGATCGACCGTCAACAGTGGGGAGGAGTGAGGGCGATCAAGTGAGCGTCTCCTCCTGTCGGAGATACTCGCCCAGATCGGCCTGATGCAGCACGACCAGCGCAGTGGGATCGGCGCGTCTGCAGTCGAGCGTGCTCTTGGCCGTGACGCCGAATCCGAGCGGCATGTCCGACATCGAGTAGACCACAACACCGGCGTGCGACGGACAACCTGACCCGCGCCTTCCTCTTTTTCCATTACTCTCTCTCCCACCTTCCGTCATCCGACCGATGCCCGACTTGAGAACGTTGTTGCCGTAGAGGAACTGCTGCTCGGAGGCCGGTTTCAGCCAAACTCGGTACTGAACATCAACACTCCTCAAGCGAAAACAGGAAGAAGTAGGAACCATGGCGTAGGGCGCGAGATAGTCGAGCGACGTGACGTGCAGATGGAACTTGCCCGACTTCGTGAATTTGCCTTAACGAGCGTGCGGTGTCGTCGGGATGGCGATTTCTCCCTCACCGAGACAGGTGCCGAACGAGAGAAGATTGCTGCGCGCGATCAGAGCCGCGGACTTCATCAACTGCTCCGAGCAGTAATAGACGCGCTCCTTGTGGAATCTGAAGACGTACTCGCCGTCGGCCCTCGACACAAGCTGCAAGCGGTTGTTCATTTCATTTCTTCGTCGAGTCGATCAAACTGTGACACCTGCTGGATGTTGTCCCCAATGTACTTGGCGAGCTTCTCGAAGACGAGCTCGCACTCCTCATCGGTGAGCGGGCGCATGTTCTTCTCCTTTCTGTCACGGATCACGACCGTTCTCTTGACGTCTGTCGATAACTCTGTCCGATTTCAACGGTAGTCAACACGACGAGTCTTCAGTGGCCGTTTCCTCGGAACATTTATTTCGGATCACACGCTGAAAGGCGGGCAAGTGGAGCCCCATACTTGTCTTGAACAGTAGGTGTACACGGGAATATCTTCTCCATTTTCGGGTGGCCCAGATGGGGACTGCTCGCTAGTGTCATCAACCACAAAATTGATTTTCCCTTCCGAAACCGCCACTCGTGAAACCACAAGAAACCACCTTGAAAACTGTCTCCTTCTCCTCCTACCCGTGTCAGGTAATGCGCGTTGTCGCCTCCTCCTCTTCCGTATGCGCTTCACGCATCTCTCATTCAATGGGGATGAATTTTGTGCGGTGGGAAATGTCGACAACTCACACAGGATAATTGGACGCACACACCATCACTCTATCTCGCGTCGTCGTCGTCGTCTCACTCTCTCTGCCTCACCCTTCACTCTAATCGATCTTGACGGCGCTGTAGATGCGGCACAGGAACCAGTAGGCCGCGTAGAAACCGACCGTTCCTGAAGGAGAGACGGTAATTACCGCAAAAGAACGGGAGCAGTGTGACCTGTGAGGATGCCGAACGTAAGCGCCATGAGTGCCGAGTAGGAGAAGTAGAGCACGGTCGGAACGAAGCCCACGATGTTGAGCTTGCTGTGGTAGAAGAACACCGAGTAGGCCATGACGTAGAGCGCCGAACCGCCGCCCACCCAGAATGCCTTCCACCACCAGCGGTAGTTCTGCAAGGCATCGATTGACGACTGACTCGGGAAATACCTCTGCACACAGCATGAAGTAGATGGCGACGATGGTGCACTGAGCCGTCGAGATGAGCAGGATGAGCGACACGATGAAGAGGAAGCCGAACAGGTAGTAAAACTGGTTCTCCCAAATGGCCTGCAAACACCGGGCGTTCAAGCAATTCGAAGCGCGAACGTTGAAAATGAAGAAGAGCTCGATGAACATGGCACCGAACGGAAGAAGACCTCCCAGTAGAGCGGCTGGAAGCGTCTTCTGCCACCTGCAAGAGAATACGTGAGAGACTCAAAGGGGGTTGTCAAGTCGCACCAAGGATACTCGGGCACTTGGCGCGGGATTTGGTTCGTGCGGACCGGATGCGTCCAAGCCTGCTTTCGGTAGCCAAAGTAAAAGCCGAGGAACACGAGCGGCGTGTCAACGCCCAGCCAGAGGAAGAGCAGTGCGATCATCGTCGTGAACGGAACCTGATGGCACAGCTATAGAGACGGCGAGCAACAGCGATCACTCACGGCTCCGCTGCTCTCCTTCTCGATCAGGAAGAAGTTGAGAACGAAGCCTGCCCCGAGAATGATGCTCGGGAACAGAGTGGCCGTCTGGAAGGCGCAGCGCTTCGGATTCTGGCCTCGAAGCGTCTTGTAGAGACGACCCGCCTGGTAGCCGGCAATCTGAACTTGCACATGCGTGCTATCCGAAAGCCCTGTCGATACCAATCCGAAAATGCAGTACAGGAAGACGGCAACGGACGTGAGCGAGCCACGCGACGAGGGCGACAACATGCCCAGCATGGCAAAGACTGAAAACAGTGCATGCGTGCTCTGTGCCGCATACGACGAGTTCACATACAAACTGTGACGGCCGTCATTCCCAGCAGCTGGACGCCGGTTCCAACCAGATTGACCAGGATCATCTGATGGCGTGGCGGACGGAACACGTCGCCGTGGACCAGTTTCCAGCCCGACTCTTCCAGAAGATCATCCTGGCGACAACGAATGTGGATATTGCTCGAAAGAAAGGGACGACCACCAAACCTCCTCGTCGTCACGGTTGTAGTGCGCAATGTCGCGACGGACACTGCGAACGATCGAGACGGAGAGAAATCCTGAAACCGTGCGATGATGGCATGAGGATCGTGCAGCACACCGGAGAGACAGACGACGACGATGATCGAGTTGAGGATGGAGAACCAGTGAATCTCGGTGCCGCGAGTCGAGAGGTAGACGTCCCAGCGAGACGCCCACGGAACAGCCGACTCTTCCCAAGATACGCTGAACAACGACGCGTTGACACCGCGCAACACGGCAGCATCCGTGGTACCTGTACGTCCAGTGGATAGTGTTCTGTCCATCGACGATCTCGAGTGGCTTCGGCGTGTCACGTAGACTGCACTTCTGCAACTTCCACAACGTAGAAACGAGAGACGACGCGAGCCGTCGACCTTGTCTGCCCATTGATGATCGGCGACACTGCGCGGAATGACTTCGAAGCCGACAATGCGGTAGACGCCCTCCTCGACGGTGTGGTACTTGAACAGGAACTCGAGATGATTGTTCACGTAGATCTTGTCGCCCTCGGTCCATCCAAGCTGATAGCCAATGTCGTAGAACGGCTCGGGCAAGTCGGGCACGGCGAACTTCATCGCAACGGGAAGGTTGTCCGCCAGGCTGAAAGCGGCGTATGCACGAAACGTACGACAACACCACTGACAGATGGACGTGATAGTCCTCCTTGATGCGATCTCGCAGTTGCTTCGATTGTTCTGCCGAGAGGATGGCAGACTTGGAGTCGGCGCAGGACGACGCGCACTTGTCGGCAATTTTCATGGACACCTACAATCAGTCTCGCCTTCCAGCAAGGCGTCGTGACGAGCCCAACCTGATAGGGCGTGTTGACGATGCGATCTCCACGCATCACCTCGCCGAGATTCTCCGACAAATAGTGCAGATCACCCTCTGAGACGGGCAGCTTCCAGTCTAACGTCAGATGACTCAAACCTGGTCGGCAGAAGGCGACCGAGTAGTAGTCGTAGGGGATTCCGGTTCTGGTGGACGTCAGTTTGATCGCCTGTCAAGTGAGCAATCCACCTAGCGGACTCTGTAGCAAGCGTACCTTGATCTCGATAAACGCTCCACTTTTGAACTCGACGGGAGCCACGCCGGGAACGTAGAAGCTACGGCCGGGATGCGCGATCAGCACAAATAGCCAGACCACAAGAAACCTCCACCGCGCCAGTGGACACAACATGTCTCGTGCTAAAGAGAAGAACCAATCTGAATGGGAGGAATCGGTGATGGAATCGGTCGCCCGATGCAACGTGTCTCGCGCGGCCGAATCGCCCACCGCTGCTACGTTCAAGTGGAGCACCACGACACACGATCCATGCAATACCCAGACGCACAATCTGGACGCGGAGAACGTTCGAGCTGGGAATTCGGCTGATCGAGCTTACAGAAAAGAACTGCGGTGGCACACATTTTCCGGCGTCTCGGATGTCTATCATCACGGTATCATCGCTAATGCTCACTGGTCCGTAAAGCATGACGACAGGAGGGTTCTTTCTGGAGAATGCGTCTCTCATTTGACGTAAAACAGGCAGCGAAGCGGACGATAGTGCACGCAGTCATTGGTACGTGTATCCTGTCTGTGCAAACAGTGGGAAACTTGCTTTCTCCTCCTTTGATTCCCAGCCAGTGGTTGTGCTCCCAAACAGATCGATGCTTTTCGCGCGTGCACATAACGATTGCATCCTCAAGCTGTTGTCGGTGGCTGTCGAGTCGTGTCGAGTCATTCATCCAATCTATTCCCAGCATGGCTCCAAATGCGGAGCACCTATTCCGCGATGACGAGCATCGACGAACCCCCGTTACTCTGGTCGCAATACCTGCCCCACTTCGAGCGATTAAAACGCTTTCCGCGAGAGACTCCAACAATCAGCCATCCCTTTGGCACCAGCGGAAGGAAGTGGAATTCCGGCAATGTTATCATTGAACCAGGGGTAGTTGACCCTCCTGATCACGAATCTGTGGTCGAATTTTGGAGATTTTGTTGCTATGCAAAGTTACGAATAAAGCGCAGATTTTTCTTCGTGACTCAGCAACTTTTTAGCAAGCTGTTTGGAGGAAAATGGCAAGCTGTTTGGAGTATTTTGAAAAACAGCCTGCTGGGAGGATGAAATCAGCTTGCTGTTTTTTTCCTCCAAACAGCTTGCCATTTTACTCCAAACAGCTTGCAAAAAGGTTTCCGAATTCTCTCAAACCGTTTCGGTTAGAAACTTCATTTTCCATCAACTTTGTCGCTGCTCTTGTGGATTTCGTGCGCATGTGGAGATCGCGAGTTCTGTGCATGCGTGAAGATCACGAGCTGTGGATATTCTTCTCGAATCGACGGAGACAACAAAACGTAATGGAGACAATTGACGTGGGAGGGTAGTGTGTCCTGAGATCAGTATAAACCACGAGTTGTGTTTCGGCGATCTTCTGAGGGCAAAAAATAGCTGAGCTTATCGACTCGGCGTGAATTTGACGGACCACGTGTTGTAGTGCTTCGTAGTAGCTGGACTTCTGATCGAATCGCCGGACGACGTGCTTGCCTTTCAGAGGATGAGTCTTATTCATGAACATCAAGGCAAGTAACCTGTGAGGTCGGATCGAAGGCGACGAACGGACCAGCAATGTCGTGAGTGAGGCGTTGCCGTGACGGCACAAAGACTTCACAGACAGGGCAGGGATAGATCGAGTTCCAGCCGCTCCATCCGTATAGCTGCATCAGTTGCTGCAAATGGTGAAGAAGATGTTCGAACCAACTGGACAACCTAAGACTGATACCTTCAGATCGACGGACAGATCGACTGCGGTCGCATGTACCATCCAACTTTCGTCGTGCAGTTGCATTTGGACACC
>JACMII010000492.1:0-15662 GCA_014805405.1 Bunonema sp. RGD898
TATTCCCTCGGGAGTAGCCCTCGGGGAAGACGTCATGTCTCCATCTAACGGGATAAATTGTGCTTGCACAAGTCGAAGGCTTTCGACACTCCGGGCGAGCAAAAAGGTGAAAGCAAGCAAGCTTGTGAGATCTATGTACCGATCATAACCCTTCGGGGTGGACGTCTTCTTCCGTCGGTCGATCGGGTGCTTGGAGTTCCGGCGCGGGGCTCATCTCCGGCGAGGCAGGCATCGTATGGGCCGGCGACTCCTCCGACTCGCCCAGTCCCTCGTCCGACGATGAGGAGATCGATGCGGGCCACGGTGACGATCCCGCCGAGTCCGAGGGGATGTACGGCTCGGGTGGCATGTCCCTCCACCAAGGCCACGGGTCGAGGCTTTCCCGATCGGAGAACAATTCGTCCACTTCCTCCATCCCCTGGTCCTCCGGGTCCGCGGGTGGTGGAGGGTAATCGAAGAAGGCCTGGTAGGCAGGTGGTTCTTCGACTGGTCCGGGGGTCTCCTCGAGATCTTGACGGGGGATGTGGATCACCCTTGTTCGGTCCACGGGATCGTATAGGATGAGCAGTTCGTCGTTCGTGGCGAATATCCAAAGTCCGGGCATCTTGGTGAGCAGGAAGCAGCTGGACTCCGTAGGCGTTATATGGGGGAAGATTGCTCCTCCTCCTGGAGTCGCTATTTATGCACTTCCGTGGAATGCCCTGTGGAATGTGTCGGCGAACGCTGTTCTCATCATGCTTCCGATGACAGGGCGACTTCAGATTGCGTAATCCCTCATCCTCTGTCGTCCATCACTCGTCTTTTTGCTGTTCTTGACCTTCCATCTAATACTCTCGGGAGTTGACTACTTTCGCGCTTGTCTTCTCTTCCCTCTCTGGTGTCTGATTAATGGTGTTCTGTCATTCGTATAGTGCAGTCTCTTTTTGGGCTTGCTCACGCTCTTGGTTGTGTGGCTAGTCTAACTGTGTCCTATTGAGACTTAGTCCTGCTGTGTAGCTTAGCATCTGGCTAGGTATCTAAGGATAATGATTGCTAGTGCGATACCTATCCCTAGCGCTATACCCGTTTTCCATGTTTGGATCGTGTCTGCGACGTAGTGTTGTATCGAGGTGTACCATGGGTCTGGCTCGCTGCTTCTCGACAGTGTGTCTGGTCTTCCATTCGACTGGTCGAACTCTGCTGTGCTGAACAGCAGAGCCTCGGCCCGCGCGATCGTGTCGCCGCCGGGGCACGAGACGGTGCAGTCCTCGTTCAGCAATGCCTTGCTGACGAGTGTTCGCTCCAGTCCATGGTATGTTGTTGCGTTGCAGAATACGATCGACTGGAAGCTGGGGCAGCGCACTACCGCCGTCCCTGCTCCAAAGTCCGTGGTGCACTTGTAGTGGATTGTGCTCGCTTGGGGGGCGGTCGATCCGCGTATCTCTAGGATCTGGAGCTTACATGTGTAGCGATGCGCTATCTCATGGAATTGGATTTGCTCCGCCTTCGCTGAGAGTGAGATTACTCCCCACGATGGCTTGTGTACGATCTCGTTGTCTCCTACGTGCAGTTCCATCGCTGCCTGCGGTAGTCCGTGCGTTGTCCACGTCTGTTGCACGTGTTCGCTGTGTTTGCATGTGCAGCTAACTGCATCTTCGCCGGCCGCCACGCACGCACACGCTCCCGTCTCCACGGCGCATCTCCTTCTCTTGGCGTCCTCCGGGGATTTGCATCTGTATTGACGTATTTTGTCGAAATTGTCGGGTGTGAGCACCGCGAAGCGTCCGTTGCTCTGCATGTAGCGTAGGTTCAAATTCGGCAACGGCGGGGTGTGCAGCGTGACGATGGCGAGTTCCAATTCGTCGACGTTGATTCGTTCACCTATCCATAGGTGTTTCGACAGCAGCCGCTCCTTGCCGTTCGTCTCTCGAATCCGAATTGCTAGGTCGACGGCTTCTCGCCAGTTGCATCGGAAGACGGCATACACGTCTTCGGTGGTCGGCGTGGCGTAATAGCGATAGAACAGGCAACTGGCTCCTCCCAGAACACATCTGCAGGGCCAGAACGAACAGGATGCCATGCATCCGGATACTCCACTGTAGTTCCCAGTTGCTTTGAGCTCTTCGATCATTTCGTCGCCTCGGATTTCGGCGCATCGATTGCCGAAGCAGCTCCCCGCTGACGGGCATCGTCGTTGGGAGAAAACTTGCCAGCGCACCGGGGACGTGTAGAACATATCTGTGGGTTGACAATGTAGCGCAGTTCGTCCCGTGATCTCGATTGTCCTCAACGTGGTCCCGTTGTGCTCGAGAACGAGGCAGGCTGTGTCGCCGTGTGTCAGCGACATGTCCAGCACTGTCTTGGTCTTGCACGTCTTCTTGCCGCTGGCTTCCACCTGGCAGTTGTCCTCATGTCCTTCGATTACGTTGATCTGCGAGCAGGCTGACGTTGACTTGATCGCACCGAGGAGGATGATGGCGATAATCAACATCTTCGGGAGGCCGTTGGCCGATCTATCCGAATGTGTCGATCGTTTCGACGTTGTCGATTGCGCCTCTTCCTCCGGCATCTTGTCCGTTTGCTTCGCTTCGGTCGACGTCTCTCCTTTAGGTTCGTCTTGAGATATCTTCTCCTCCTCGATCGGTTGCAGACTGTGGCTCCGTGAATCGTCTTGGTAGGCTGGGGGAGGTGTTGGTATGTATTGCCTCAGCAACCTCCTCCCTGCTCTTTCCGCTCTTCGCTTCCTGCTGATCCGGGTCCAGGTTAGCCATCCTGTCATCGCAAAGGTGCAGACCGTCGCGATGATCAACGTGACCAGGATGATTGCCACCAGAACTCGAAAGAGTGGGTCGCAAGCGAAGTTCTTCAGTGCTAAGAGACACCATCTGCACGGCCTGATCTTGCAGAAGTCTACAGCGGGACAGTAAACTGTCGCGCTGGCTGAGAGGTATCCCTTGTGGTAGGATTCCACTGCGATGCTGTGTCTTCGCAGTTTCACCTCGTACGGCAAGCAGATATGGTTGCTGAGTTGTCTCGCCTCCTGGCGGAGACAGTGCTCAGCCGAGCACACCACGTGATACTCGACCGGGTTCACCGTTTCGATCGCGACTCCTCGGTCTGTACACGTCGCGTTGACCTCGGTACGCAGGTGCTTCTGCGTTTCTGCCGTCATATTCCTCATTCCCCAGGCCTCGATTGCCACATGTCCCACTTCGTTGTGGTAGTATGTCACCTCTACTATCTCACAACCGACCGACTGACATGTCGTATTGACATAGTACTGGCGATGAGATAAGGTTATGGCCCTCACCGGGTGTCGCGTATGGTCATACAGCTGAATTTCGCCCGGTAGGCTGATCGAGCAGTCCACGCCGACGCATAATCTCGACCTCTCTAGATCCATCATCCTTCTGGTTTTTGGATCAGTGATTGTCGAGTTGAGTGTGTCCCACACTTCTTCTTGCGTCATGTAGCGCCGCTCTCCCGCGCAGTCGTGTGCCCACGATTCGCACTGCTTCTTCGCGGTTTCGCCAGGCCTTACCCGGAGTATGGCTCCGTTGATTCCCTCGGCTTCTCCCTGGCGCGTCACGACTCCTCCGCGGGTTCGTCGTTTGACTGGTGGCAGTTGCGTGCTGTTTGACGTGGTCGTGGAGCTCGTGGTTGTGGTCGGAGTTGTGGACGGTTGACTTCCTCTCTTCTTTCCCGCGGTTTTTCCTTTCCTCCTGACGTTCTTCCTTGGCGGGAATGTCGGTTTTTGCGAAGGACTAAACGTCGTGCTTGTTTCGTGTGGAGGTGTGGCGCTCGGGAAGAAGTTGGGTATTGTAGTCTTTTCCGTGGCTGTCCAACTCCGCCGCGTTGTGGATAATGGCAGTTCGATATCGAATCGTAGACTGCCAACTGGTCTGTCGTCCTCGTACTCCGACTCGTAGTCGATTTCCTCATCCTTGAATCCAAATGAAGACTGGATGTAGTCTTCCTCTTCGGATTGCCATGAGGTGGCGAGTTCGTTTCGAGGCTTCCCAGTTGCCTCTGCAACGCCCATCAGGGCCAATAGGGTGAGGGCAGTGAAGTACTTCTTCCAGAACTGCACCTTCCCTTGGTGGCGTGGCCTGAGGTTATACCTCTGATTTGGAGGTTCTGCCTGCTGCGTGACCTGTTCTCCTTGATCGCGTCCTTTTGAACACAAGGCGGGATGGTGGCTTCCTCGTTTGCCGCACCATACGCAAGGTTGGTCTGCTTTAGAGCACGCCTTCGCTTTATGGCCGAGGTGCCAGCAGACTCGGCATCTGCCTGCTCGATCGATTTCCTTGATCTTCTGGGAGCGTGACATCTCTGTGCACACCGCCGAGTGGTGTGCCGCAGTCTCTCCACAGAAGATGCAGAAATCGACCGAGTCTTCTTCTTCGGGGAGCAGCCCATTGTCGGCGGTTTCCTGTGTCACACCGTTGCTGCTAGGCTGGCCCGTTTCCGTGTCGTCATAGTCATTGGCTTCCAGAGGGCAGATGTGGCGGAACGAGCGCATCAACACTCGTCCGTTGCTCATTTTTACCATTACGTGACTATTTTCGACCTGCAGAATGATGCCTAGTCTCCATCCGGCTCTATTTTCCTTCTCGTCGACCAGGATTACCACCTCTCCTACTCGAGGTCGTCTGCGAGTCCGCGCCGCACTTTGCTTGTGGTTCCACTGCGTCGAGTTCATGAGGGTCGCGAGGTAGTTCTTCCGCCACGCGTTCCAGAACTTGTCTACTCGCTCCGTCGTGTTCTTCCAATGCTCGATGAGCTTCGCCTTGGTGATGCCCTGTGGTGCGCCTTCTTCAGGCGCCTGATCGAAGATCCGCGGAATGCCAGGTTGCGCTTGTGGCTGGTAGAAATCGATCGGACGCAGGATTCGTGGCTCCGTTGTGTCCGCGTCGTAGATGTGCGCTATCGGTCTGGCGTTGAGGATGGCTTCGCACTCCTGTACGAGGCACATCAACTCTCGATCTTCGATGTTTTTGTTCCGCAGGGTAGCGTGCAGAGCTTTTCCGATCACTCCGAAGAGACGTTCGTAGTGAGCTCCCTTCCATGGCGAGAGGCTGCAGATGAAGTGGAAGCGAATCCCGGTCTTTGCGAAATAATTTCGCACTTCTGGTTCGTCTGGAGCAGGCGTCCATTCCTTGTTGATCATTTCTCCGACGGTTTTGAAGGCGCCCATGTTATCGCAATAGATGGCCTTGGGCGCTCCCTTGCGGCTGACGAATTGTCGAAGGCAGCGCAAGAACTCGATCGAAGACTGATCGAAGGCGACTTCGAGGTGGATCCCTCTGGTGGTCATGCAGCTGAAGAGGCAGATGTAGTATTTCTGCTCTTTACCGGCTCGTTTGCACACGTACGGACCCTTGTAATCCAGGCCGACGTTAGCGAACGGTCGCTCGGTATCGAATCGTGTCTCTGGCAGGGGTGGGAAGGGAGGCAGTTCGAACGGGGTTGCCTTCCTCTTCCGACATGCTTGACACTTCCCGATGACCTTCCTGATCGTCGCACCCGACTTGTCGACCCAATAGACGAGTCGAAAGTTGTTCAGGGTGTGACTGACTCCCGAGTGGCAGTTCTCCTCGTGGATGTCCTGGATCAGGAGGTCTGTGAGGCGTGAATTGCGGGGTAGATAGATTGGTTCCTTGAGTTGCCTGTCGACGTCGGCTTTCTCCAGTCTCCCCTTACACCTCAGAATGCCGTCCTCATCCTCATGGATGTTCATTTTCTTGATCACCTCTTGACTGGGTGGGAACATCCCTTGTTCTTGACGGATGAGCGAGGCAAGCGCACGGCTTCGGACCGTAGTTTCGTCCGGCTCTGCGTATCCTAGCTCCGATCGTCTGCTCTTCAGTTTGGTCGGTAGCCGCAGGATGCGCGCGATCATTCGGACAAACTTGCCTAGTTTGCTCGTGCGATTTAAGTCGAACAATGGTCGACTAGGGGTGGTGGTGTCCGCGTGCACTGCGGCTTCCATCACAAGGCGGTCCGACTCGTCGTCTGGACCATCCTCCCTGACTTCTCCTTCGGGCTTGGTTGATGGGTTGACCTCATTCACCTCATACTGAGGCCACTGATCTTCCGGGTGGTCGAGCCAACGCGGACCCTTCAGATATTGGTCATTAGCCAGGAGGTCGTCCAAGGGAATTCCCCTTGTGGCCGTGTCGCTCGGGTTATCCTCCGAGCACACGTAGCGGATCGTGAAATTGGATTTCATGATCTCTCTCTGCCGGTTGGCCACGAATTTCGGCAGTTTCTCTTCGGACATTCTGGTCCAAGAGATGCATATCATGCTGTCACTCCAGATCGTGACAGATTCGAAGGTCAGCTGGGAGTGCTTTATTAGCCATTCTCCCAGTCTGACGGCGATCACCATCGCCATGAGTTCTCCCCGGGGAATGGTGAGACCCGCGGGAGGGTGCATCCTAGTCTTTCCCATCAACAGACTAGTTGAAACCATACTGTAGAGCTCTTCTCTGAGGTAGGCAATCGCCGCGTAGGCATCCTTTGACGAATCGCAGAATATGTGCAACTGCCGACGTGTAGGCTCCTCCGGCGCAAACAGCTTGATCCGGCGGGGGAATTCGAAGGTCCGGTTTTTGAATCCCTCGATTAGGGTCTTCCACTCCTGAGCCTCTTCGTCCGTCAGTGCGTCGTCCCATTTCCGCGTCGTTTTCCAGAGTCGAGCGACGAATCTCCTCAGGCATACTGTCGATCCGACTAGCATTCCGAGTGGATCGAAGATCGACGCCATGTCGCTCAGACACGTCCTCCTAGTCAGCTTGGTCGGCATCTTATAGTCCTTTAGTACCTCGATCGACATCTTGTCGGAGTTGTACTCCCATCCTAGTCCCAGGAACTTCTTGGCTCGATTGTCGTCTGGGAATCTCTCGTTTAGGGCGGGGTCGGACGACGTAAATTCGCGTAGAGTCATCGAAGCTTGCTTGAAGGCCTCCACCGCGCGCTGCATCTTCTCGATTCCGCTAGCGCTATCGGTGAATCCGATGAGGAGATTGTCCACGTACATGTGGTTCATCCATGTCACGTGGTCCGGAAACGTCTGTTCCATGATTTTCTGGATGCAGAAACTGAGCAACGCTGGTGAGCACACGATGCCGAAGGGCAGCCGCGTGAATCGATACGTCACTAAGTTGCTTGGTTCCACCGGCCGTTTGACGTCCTTTAGGAAGAGGAAACGCGTCACGTTCCGGTCTCTGAGATTCGACAGGCCGATCATCAGAAATGCTGAACGCAAATCTGCGATCGCGACGTGTTCCGCCAATCGAAATCGTACTAGCATCCCTGTCAGATCAGGAATCGAGCATTTTCCCCGGTACAGGCTTCCATTCAGCGAGTTACCGGCACTATCTTTAGCTCCGGCGTCGTACACCA
Source organism: Bunonema sp. RGD898 (assembly GCA_014805405.1). Taxonomy (NCBI): domain Eukaryota; kingdom Metazoa; phylum Nematoda; class Chromadorea; order Rhabditida; family Bunonematidae; genus Bunonema; species Bunonema sp. RGD898. The sequence continues at coordinate 7,387 of JACMII010000492.1, forward strand.
CCCGAATCTTAGCTTTCTGCGGTGAGACGACGACTGAGTGGGGTAGATAGTGGGTCAACGTGGATGGCTCTCCGTCTTTTGGGACTTCTTCGATGATCCCTTCAAGCAGTTGCTGCTTGATGACATTGTCATACGCTTCTAGGATGCCTGGCATCTTACTGACTTTGTTGATCGTGCTCTGCAGGCGTCGGTATGCTAAACGGTAATTGCTCCGCAGAGCAGGGAACTCTTCCTTCCAGGGGAATTCTACGGTCCATCGCTTGATAGTCTCGTCGAATTTCGCCGTCCTCTCCATGATCTGCGTGGCGACCTCGTCGTCATCTTGTCGTGGGCAGTCGGCGATCCCGAGATTCTCTAGTCCGTAGAACTTCCTCCAGAGTTCCTCCACTGGTTCGTGGATCTTGTCGTCGTGTACAATCGCGGGATGCACTGTCAGCGGTCGCGGTGTCGGTCGGGCGGTGATCAGTCGTCCTCGGCCACAAATCATGTCTCCCATCGCCGTGCTAACTCGGTCGAATCCGGAACGTAGAGTGGTGACTCGTACGTCTCCTAGTAGGGAGAAGAAACAGTCCGCGCCGAACATTATCTGGATATTGACAGTCTTCGAGTGTACCGTCTGGGTACTGATCCCCGATGTCACTTGCTGGATCCCTTGTGCTAGGGAATCCGTTCCGTAGACCACGACGGGAACGGTCCTTCCGTCGGGTCGCTGCACGAGGATGCTGTACTCCGGCGAATCCCAGCTATGTTTCTGGTTCCCGAATGCATTCACTCGCAGCTGTCGAGTCGAGCTCGCTTCTAGCCCCATGTCGCGCGCACAGTCATTGCTTATGAAACTGAGCATGGAGCCTAGATCGAAGAACGACTGGAGTTCGAACGATTGTTCGGTCTTGGGGTTTACTATTGTCACGCTTTGACTCATTAAGAGAGTGACCGTTTTCGGGCCGGAAGGAAGCGCACACACGGTAGCGGTTCCTGACGAATCCGCGTCCAAGGACACAATGTGGTCTGACGTGACGGTGCAGACCATTTCCGGGTGTCGTCCCCACGCTGTTGGATCGTCGCATGCCAGGTTGTCCATCTGACCGACCTGGTTTTCCCGGGACTGAGGAGGGCTTTCTTTCTTGCCGACGCCGCTGGGGAGGTCGTCGGCCCGATCTGCAGGCCTGCCAGGATCGCAGCTCCTCTCCTCCATTAATACCATATTACAACACGTAGAGGGTTCAAGATGGGGCGAGAGAGACACGATCGACTGGACCATGTGTTCACCGTTTGTGGCGCCATCGATGACCCACAGGTAATCCTCGTCCTCATCATCCACCATAGCCATCTGAACTTTCCCCCTCTGGGGCTGTCGGTCTCCTCTAGGTGCCCCCATATGCCCTTTCCTGGTGCATATGAGTTCGTTGTGCCCGCTCTGTCTACAGCCATTACAGACCCGCGCTTTCAAGGGACACGCGGCCTGCGTCCTATGGTCCAGTCGGAAACAGATGAAACATCTGTTGTCCCGACGGATAATTTCGCGCCTCATTTCAGGGGTGGTCACTACACCGCACTGAAAACCCAAGTGTCCCTCCCTCTTACAAAATAAACATTTCCTCTGCCTACCTTGCAGCTTTGTCCCGAAGCTGTTAGGCCGCTGGCCCGGCTTCCGCAGATCCGCTCCACGCATGGGTTGAGATCCGGGTACTGGCCTTTGATCGCGCCTTGTGAAGGTGGCGATACGTTCATTCGCCATCGCGACGGCTTGATGAACGTGTTTTTCCGTCCGTGTATTACTCAGGTTGATGGCTCCCAACTGCTCTCGAATCGACAGGGACTCCTGGATGTAGTCCCTGGTCTTCTTCAGGTTCCAGGTTCTGTCGGCACGCTGCTTCTCCACCAGTTTGGTTTGCATGTCGGCGGGCAGCGTCCTTTCGATGAGCAGGATCGTGTGGGGGTTTTCCAGGTTCTCGCCTCGCGCTTCCAGCGCTCGGCATACGGACTCAACCTGGTTCCACGTTGACCTGGTCATCTCGCGACCTGGTCTTAGGTTGTGCAGTTTCGCGTACAGCTGCTTCAATGAGATCGCAGAGTCGTCGAACCGACTTCGAAGTAGACTTAGTGCCGTCGGGTAGTTAACCCCTCGGCAGGACAGGCCTTTCACGGTCTGCCACGCTTCTCCGCTCAGTAGGTTGAATAGGTAGGTGATCTTCTGGTCCGGGGATAGGTCCGAGTTCGCGTTGATCGCTGTGTCAAAGCTATCCCACCACTCGAGCCATTCGACCGTTGTGCCGTCGAATTTTCGCAGTTCCAGCTTCGGGAGGGCGATGTTGCGACTGTGGACGTAGGGGGCGGCTTGTACCTGAGGAGCTGCTAACAGGCTGTCTGTTGGCGGTTGGTGCCGGCTTCCGCCGACTAAGGCCGCCTGGGATGCTATGTTCCTGCGCCTCGTCAGTAGTTCTTCCTCTGCCGCAATGTTGGTCCTCAATCTGTCGATCGCTTCCTCCGCGCTCTGGATTAGCGAGTTGTATCCTATCTCATTCCCTTTGCCTTCTGCCCATTCCTCTCTGAGCGTTTCGTCTTCTTCGTCCGGGTTCGTGATGTGGATTTTGATCCACATCCTGTCGAATGACCGTACTTGGTCTATGGCTCGAACGACTTTCTGGAGCAGTTCGTTCCCATTATTAATGCTCCTCTGGATAACTGCCGAATCTGCTTCTTGCGATGCTTCGGACTTGAAGCTCAGTAGTTGACGTGTGAGGGTAGTTAGACGGGTCCTAATTGGCCCCAACGCCCTCCTAATTCCGGAGCTACTGGTGACTCGACGTGGAGTCTCGTAGTTCTCGTCTTCTAGTTCATTTTCCATGGTGTACTGCTAGAACCTAACGTTGGGATTTACTGAGTCGGATACGGAATACGGGTCCTTGCGACCCTATGACCGACTTGTCAGGAAATGTGGCTGAGACTTCGTCCTTTTGACGAATGGGAGGGGGCGCGTCAGCGGCTTACTCCTAACCTAAGTAGTGGCGCTGAACTCTCACTTACGTGTAAGTGAATTCGAATTTACCCACCTGCGATGGCTCCTGAAGACCGTCGAATTGTCGGCTTGTCGAAAGTAGATCCGCCGACGGCAGGTCTCACTAATGTGCCACGCTTTCGAGCCCGGGGTCCCGGTCGCTGGTGGATGTTAGTATCCTTGAGCGATTCGGTTCCTTAATTAGAGGCCGTCATGCACCATATCGAAAAGAGAGTAGCTGGTTGGGGCTAGTATGGAAAGTTGCCAAGCTTCCCTCCGCAGTAGAATCGAACCCGACCGTCACCTAGAGCGCAATGGGCTCCAGACGCCAACCGGGGAGTGGTTCAGTTCAGTGGTAGTTTATGACTACGGACTAGCCGTCCAGTCCCTTTCCGAGCGTGTAGAGTAATAGTGTCTCGGTGAGGGGAGGGAAGGAACTCTTCTCAGCGAGAGGATCCTAGTCAAGCTGTTACTAGTTGTCGGTAGACTGGGTCCCTATGGGATGTGTGTGATGGCTTATATACTGTACGAATAGTGACGTGTGACTTACGAAATCTAGCTATTGCGAAAGCGAGTGAGTGTCTGAGTCATGGCTCGTACTAGTAGCTGTATTGCGAAAGCGGTGTTCTCGAACGTTCTGACTACTAGTTGTGTGTGTCTGTATTCCCTCGGGAGTAGCCCTCGGGGAAGACGTCATGTCTCCATCTAACGGGATAAATTGTGCTTGCACAAGTCGAAGGCTTTCGACATCAGTAGACATTTTCAAATACTAAGTATGGAAAGAATTGCTTACAGACGAAACGGAATACACGCCGCTCGAAGACGGAGAATGGGAAGGTTCGATCGAGGCGATGGAGATCGATCAACTCGGCGACGCTGAACACTCTGCACCTTCTTCGCCGATCGAACCGGGCCCGTCGGCACCCGAGCCGGAAGAAGAAGAAGACTCAATCAACGACGCGGATGTGACGGTAGCTGACTTGAGACATCTGATACATATCCAATAAACAATTTCAGGTTTTGATTCGCCGATTCCACCGAGGCGAGCTCGACGCTGCGACCATGAGTTTGCTGAAGAACGCGGCGAGAAGTGACAAATCCTTCCGCAACGATTCCGACTCGGCGTCTCGTTTCGAACAACGTTCCGCTCGCCGACCTGGTCCAATTCCTCGAAATCCGCCAATCTCCAAAGTCATGGGTACGAGCACAAAGGGGCAGGGAAGGAAGAGCAAGTGAATGAATTCGAAAGGGTTGGTAACCTTCGTTTGAGAAGAGATTCGATTTTTATGTTCACTATTTGTATTCTGCAAGCACATTTTGGTGTTATTAACATTTCACAGCACGAGCTGAAAAACGAGGACAATTCGACTGCATGGAGCGAACACGGAAAGGAAGCGTTTCATCGACTAATCCGTCGTTGAATGGCCTAGCGGTCGAGAAAGCAACGTCTGAAGTTTTCATTGAAAGTGGATAACCCAGCTTTGCGATTCATAATTACGCATAAATCGATGAAATGGTGCATATTAGACGCTATATGATGGGCACGGACGAAGTGGACTTGATATCAAGTCCTTGCACACGCACGGATTCGAACCCGGGCACTTTGACCATTCGGGTGCGGCCAAACGGCCAAACGGCGGGGGCGACATTTGAAATTTCCCCCAAACTGACAAGGGAAGGGCCTCAACTTACGGTAAGCTTTCGGAGCGAGACATACACCATTCGATAGGGCATGAAAAACTGTATCGCCCACCATTTGTCGATTTTGCCCAATAAGACGTTTTTTGCAGAAAAAAACGCGATTTTCCTCGGCAAAAAATGGCCGCTGGATAGTGACCGTTGCCGATGGTTTCCCATCAACGGCTCGGCGGCGGAGTGGTGTGGAACCACTCCGGGCACCTTTTTTGCACAGGTTCGATTCCTGAAATCCACCATATCCTTTGCCCCAGTCCATGGGCATATGCAACCACATTTTAGTGTCAATTTTTCATTCATTCTCATTTTCCGTTTACTCCCAACATTAACAGTGGTGCACCAGCTCAAAAAAGTCCGTGAGGCAGAACTCCTTTGAGCAGCCTGAACAACATAACAGTGAAGGCTCGATGCAGGTAGGGTTGGAGCACTTTCCGGTTCGGTCCTTGTCGAAGCACACCACGTTCGGAGTGTCGAACGAAGGCGGGCGAGTCTTCAGGTATCCAGCCTCGCGCCACGCGTAGATCCGGGCATTGCGGAAGATGAGGCGCGTCAGGATAAAGTACACGGTCGACTGGAGCTTCAGCAAATTGTCCCGCTGGGCGAGTGCGAAGTCCAGCTCAAGCACGATGACATGCAAGCGAATCTTCTTGACGAGAGTCTTGTGGTGGCGGAGGAAGCCCACGTCCAGCGGCTGGATGATCTTCGTCGAGATGGTCTTCTGTGACGACATGACGGACTTGATCAAGGCCTCACCCTTGTGCACACTCCAGGAGTCGACCAGAAGGCGTGTGTGGTCGGGTGTGCCGTTGGCGAAGATCACCGCTACTAGTGTTGGGAGTAAACGGAAAATGAGAATGAATGAAAAATTGACACTAAAATGTGGTTGCATATGCCCATGGACTGGGGCAAAGGATATGGTGGATTTCAGGAATCGAACCTGTGCAAAAAAGGTGCCCGGAGTGGTTCCACACCACTCCGCCGCCGAGCCGTTGATGGGAAACCATCGGCAACGGTCACTATCCAGCGGCCATTTTTTGCCGAGGAAAATCGCGTTTTTTTCTGCAAAAAACGTCTTATTGGGCAAAATCGACAAATGGTGGGCGATACAGTTTTTCATGCCCTATCGAATGGTGTATGTCTCGCTCCGAAAGCTTACCGTAAGTTGAGGCCCTTCCCTTGTGAGCTATTTCGGTGGGACCGGTCGAGTTTGTGACCTAGCGTATCAATCGATGGTTTTCGACGTTGCCAAGGCCTGTGGAGACAGTATAATGCGTTTTTCTGATCACCAAGTCATGTTTTTGCAGTTGTAAGCAAAAAGCCCACTAGAAGCCAATGTGCCAAACACGATTCAAGTGCTCCGGCGGTGTCAACTTGTTCCACCGCTTGGGCTACCCACATGGCACTGCGGCCGAGATTTTCGAAAGTCGACGCAGTACGCCACAAAGCGACCTATCCGATGCAGAATGTTACGACGATCACGATGGTATACTGAGTTCTAATGTGTCTATGCATATTCATCGAGAAAAACTCAAGATTTCGTGCCACGGTGGGCAGGCTTGCACACGAAAGCTTTCGTTTGCGGGCTATTATGTTCACACCAATTCGGTTCACGTGTTTTGCATTGCGTGAAAGTACATATTATGCGTGTCGCATTGCCCCAAATTGCACGAACGTTTGGGTCATTTCCATTTGTAAGTGTTCAACCGCACAAAAGTGATGGAAATCTATCGAAGTATGCCTGGAGAGATGGATGCGAACTTGGAGATCCGAGAAGGATTCAAGGTGATCGAGCACTCAAATTGGACACACTGGCTGGTGTACGCCGGTGTCGATATGGCCAAAAGACAAGGGAAATTGCGGGCCCCGACCGAAAACCACTTTCCCAGAAACAGTTTCTGCTATTCGAATTGGCGCAATTGCTTGTGGGTTCGTCGACCGATGATTGTGGTGGCATCACTGGCAACGATGGCACGGAATCAGACACCACCAACGTTGGTTCCTTGCCAGACAGATACAGATTGATCGCTCATTGTCACTCGCGTCGCTGCCGATACGCTAAAGCGCGCACAAGACGAGAAGGAAGGATTCAATCTGATCGCTCCACTCACTATTCGTTCGTTGATTTTCGATGAAACAGTGCCCGTCAACTCGTCGTTGACTCTCAAACTCGGTATCCTAAAAATAGTTTCTGTAGTGAACCCACAATCTCATCTTACGTCACCACACCCTGAGCCGTGAGACTAGCATGACAGTTTTGTACTGGGCGAAAGGCCATGTGAAAACGAGAGGCGGAAGACAGTGAGGGATCACAAACTCTCGTCGTGTCCACATAATTGTAGCATGACCAAACTGAGCCATTTCGGTGGGACCGGCAAACCCGCATAAACCGCGGACCGGGGCGGTATTTGGTCAACGGTGATGTGGACACGACGAGAGTTGTGATCCCCCACTGTCTTGCGTCTCTCGTCCTCACATGATCTTTCATTCAGTATGGAACTGTCACGCTAGTTTCGTGGTTTGGGTGCGGCAGTGCGAGATCTTATTGTGAATTCACGTCAAGGGCACTTTTGAGATACCGGATCAAAGAATCAACGACGAGTTGGTTAAATAAACAAATTTATTCGGCCCAAGGGCCATCAGTTCTTGCGGAGCGCCCGGACGGCGGCGTCGGCCGCGGCCCGGGCCGCGACCAGGACGACACACCGCCCCCCATGGCGCCCGTCACAGAACGGGCACTTCAAAGAGAAGATTTACTAGTGGCTAAAGTAAATTAACCTTGGGGGGCGGCTTGAGCGCGCCCTTCTTCCGCCGCCGCCGGCTTCTTGGGCTCGTCCGCCGCCGTCGGCTTCTTGGGCGCGTCCGCCGCCGCCGGCTTCTTGGGCGCGTCCGCCACCGCCACTCCCTTCATCGCCTCGGAGATCTCATCAATCTCCATCGCAATTTCGGTCATCCCTAAAGTTTCACTCCACAAGTCTCGTATTGCATCCAATACTAAAAGCGCGGCGCTGCTACCCACCACGTATCCACCAATTCAGATGCATCCACCAGAATACAGGAACATCTCACGAGGAGGAGAAAAACCTGTTTTATTCGTTCTCATGCCGGAAGATATTTCTGTCCCAAGATCTCACACGATCTCAGCCCAAAGTTTCCTCTGAGTGAGCTTCAGTGGAGCGTCGTCGGGTGAATGCCATCCCAAGATCTCACACGAACTTGAAGCCAAAGTTGCCTTCAGCTAAGATTCCATGGAGCGTCATCAGGAGAGGATCAGCAAGGCAAAATCCGAAGACAATACCGAGCGAACTCGTTACGGCTGGCTGTGAGCTCTAGAGTGCAGTGACGTGACCATCAGTGCGTGTGCTGCGGAGACAGGACGCCTTCTTCGATGAGCTCGATGAGGCAGTCCTCGTCAAGTCGGATGATCTGGCCGGTGCAGTGCACGCGAAGAGCGACCACCGCCTCGTCCTCATCCTCCTCGGCCGCCACGCACATCAGCAACGGTCGTGTCTCTGCATTTGCCACTTCATTTGCGAACCTGGAAAGTTGCTCGGGGCAGTGAAAGCCCTCGGGCAGACCCTCCCAG
>JACMII010000493.1:0-15629 GCA_014805405.1 Bunonema sp. RGD898
GGCGGAAGAGACGGAAGTGGTGGTGGTGGCGCCGCCGAGACGCATGTGCTCTTTCGCCCGCCTTTTCTCTCTCTCTCTCCCTGGCTGTCTCTTCCCCTCGCCGTCACTAACGAACGGCATTGTGCGCCGCATCGAATCAAGCGTGCGCGCTCGCAAGCGATGTGGTGCTGGAACCGAATTCTCTCTCCCTCTCTCTCTCTCTCACTCGCCCGTCTTCAGCGATAGAACGAGACTAGTAGAAGAAGAAGAGGAAGAAGAACAAGGCGACACAATCAATGCTGCTTTCCTCCGCGCTCGGCGGTTCGCGGCATCGTCGTCCCTCTCTCACTCACTCGCTCTCATTCTATTCTTGTTTTCGCGTCGTATCGTGTCGTCTGTTTTCGCTCGTGTCTCCGAGCGCGCGCACGCGCACGCGCACATCGCTTTGTTAGTCAGGCTGGAAGGAGAAGGCAGGCAGAAGCCCCTCGGGCTCTGTGACGAGATGAGGTCTCCTCTTCCTCCCTCTCCCTCTCTCTCCCCCTCCGGATGGCCTTCCTCCGTCGCGCGTCGCGCCTAATTAAGCGGACGACGTGGTGGCGTGGTGCCGCAGGGGGCTCCGCCTCCTCTCCCCCCCCCCTTCCTGCGCCGCCGCATCTGTCGGCCGCCGGGCGGCGGCCCGTCATCATTCCCCGCCATCTCTCTTTCCAGCAGGAGACCCCCTTTCGCTATCCACTCATCTCTCTCTATCGCCCACTTGCTCTGCCGCTGCACACATCGCGCCGTATGTCGTCCGGAAGCGGTGGAAATCTGACAGCACCCGTCCGTGACGAGAGAGAGAGAGGCCCTGTCGTTTTTCGACTTGTCTCATACTCGCAGTGTCGTGTTCTTCCCCTCCGCGAAACCCCTCCCACCATGCCAGTGCGTCAGGGCGGCGCACACACGTACGATACGACACATGTCTTCCGCACGTGCCCATTCGCCGTCTTGACATTCATCATGGCGCCGGCGTGCGAGGCGGGTTGAAATGGCACGCAGACTGGCCGCCGCCGCCACCGCCTAATTACTACGGCGACAATCGACGAGTTCGTGCGTGACGAATTCTATGTCGAGCCCGCCCGCCCGCCCAATCTGAACACCTGTCTGGCGAGTGTGTGAAAATAAGATGACGACACGCTGAGAGTCATTTTGACATCTGTGCTCACACTCGCGGGTTCCTAGGGTCGGGCGTTCAGACGTCTATGGACACATCCAATTTCTCTTCATTCTTGTGGCTCATTATCACGTTCTTCAAGCTTCCAATGACGTCTCTCTCCCTTGCGTCGATTTACTCGAGCTTGCCCTCTGTCTGCCCTAAAACCGGCCCTGTTGTCTGTCTGTCTGTCTGCGAGTGAATGGGGCGTGCACGTTTTCAGGCGTGCACGTTTTCAGGCGCGCACGCTTTCGAGCGTGTACGTTTTCAGGCGTGCACGTTTTCAGGCATACTGCACTAAAGACCGCTCTCCCTCCACCTGCCTGTCTGCCTGTTTCCCGGTGTTCCAGCGCCCCGTGCACCGGGTGATGATGATAATGATGCAGGCGACTGGCGAAACAGCATGCCTTTCGACATTTGCAGACAGAGTGCCATGAGATGCCCTTGCTGTTGGCGTGTGTCCTTCCTTGCCTCTCCCCCTTTCTCATTCGCCCTTCCCTCCGGACGCACGCGCGTCCCATTCGCGTCGGCCCGACCCGGCCAGTGTCCATAAGCGTGTGCTCCCCCGTCTCTTGTGCTGCTGCACTTCTCTCGCCGCCCTTGCAGCGTCTTGTTTACATACTACGCACACAATTTTCCCACATAGAACCGACGTCTTCTCACTTCTCGTGTTCCCACCATCGAGATAGGGCCAGGAGAGCGGGAGAGCGAAGCTGGCAGCAGGCGACGACCCGGCCGTTGTTGGTGGAGGAGGAGACGGCGGCGGCGGATGCGGTTGCACCGATGAGCGTCTACGTTCTCAACCTGGCCGACGACGGAGACGCGCACATGGCCAAGGGGTAGGTGATGATGCGACGCAGCGATCCAACTATCATCGCTACCTGGTTCGATCGATCACCACCGTGATTCGGTTCGCCGCAGTGTCTGCGTGTAGCTAGACATAGGTAGTAGGCACAAGCTGCTACTGTAAGGAAGCCCGTTGAGTTCGATTTCGTGTCACTTCAATTCTATGTGAGCTGCGAACACCTCGTCGCAATGGCTATAAGTCAATTGAGAGGGAGTGATTGATGATGTTCGAGAGTTCGCAGTCCGTTCGACCCGAGATGCAGTTCCATCGTGAGCCTTGTTTTCGCATTGACGACAGCGACAATAGCAATGTCATTAGTGCTAGTGCACTATGACTACGTTCCTACGCTCTCTCTTTCTCCTCTCATCTTCCTTCTCTTTCCGCCACCAAAGTACCGCCTCGTCTTGCCCCTTCCCTGCAACACAAGCCACCCGGCTGCTGCTTGGGTCGCCTTGTCCTCTTTCTGTGCTGCCCGAGGGCGGTCCCCCCGGCCTCCATTAATAATAAAGCTCCAGCGGAGCAGATGAAACGGATGTGAGCCGCAGACGCCCCCACAGGAAGCGAGTCGTCATCGATGGGCGGGGGAAAGAAACGACTGGGTAGGGTAGAGGAGGGGAAGAAATGCATGACCCGAGAGCCAGGACGAGAAGGCAAAGAGAAAGGAGGCTAGTGTGGAGACACGTGACTGGTGCCTGAAAAGTGCTTGCCCGTGGGCGGTGTTGTAGTTGGAGGCCGAAACAGGGGCGCAGGTTTTGTGGGGGAGGGGACTTATTGCAGACAGCGGGCACGGAAGAAGATATGTAGAAGGAAGAGAGGCAAGAAGACCTGTCAGGACGTTGTTTTCGAGAGGGGGAATGCGCGTGGAATGTGACACATGGGTACGTGATCGAACTCAATCCATCGAAACGACGCGCTCGGGACTCGGACAGCGCCAGAGTTCGCACTCGCATACCTGTCCTCCAAGACGATCTCATTGGAGTGGAATTAGAGGAGCGAGTTGTCTGCTTGCCTGGCTGTATGTACTCTTGTGCCAGCCAACAGCAGCCACCCGCCCCCAATAAGAGCAATCCATGCATACGGGGATTGGTGCCTATTTCCCTGGCTGGCAGGGGAGGGGGCGGTTGACATGACCACCACGTCTGCTGCTGCTGCGCGTCCAGACGACGCAGTCACAGAATGTCCTCTGTGGTCACTTATCGTCGTCGAATTGCCGTCCCACCAACATCGTCTTCTTCTGCTGCTGCTGCGAGAAGGGCGCAGCGAACCGATGATGGACTTGGCAACGGCGGCGACGATCGTGACGCGTCATCTTCATCATCATCGTTCTCCGCTTTCGACTATATCACGTCAGTAGTAGCTCTTCATAATAACGCTACACGCCCAGGCTGTAGAGCTCACGCGTCAGAAAGCGGGACCTCGAAATCAATGTCTGGGGGTTTGTTGCGGTGGCAAAGTAGCGTGCAGTTCGGACGTGCCCACACAGCTGCAATATAGCCCTGCGGTCTACGAGCGAGATCAGCCAGACTATCTTTTCAGACACGTCGCTCTCTTTTTGGCCTTCTATTGCGCCGCTTCGCTCTCCCCCCGTCTGTCTCCAAATCGGTTTGCAAAGTGGCCGTCGCCCTTTTTCGCCCTTCCCCACGCATTTCGTACCCCTTTGCGTGTGCGCGTATGTATAATGAATCACCCCCCTTCTGCTTCGTGCGTGCGCGCGCGCGCAAGGTTGGCGGGGGCAACCACACAACGCTCGCCCACTTCTCTTTCTTCCTCTCGTCGTACCACGGCGCCGTCAACTCCTTCCTCCCCTATCCGTCGTGCCAAGTCAGTTACGCTTCGCCGGGAATCGCTTGTCTCCTCTGGCCGCAACGAGCGGGCGAGGACGAGGCTTTTTCCCGGACTCTGCTCTCGGCGGCAACCTTGCAAGGAGCCCTCCTCCTGGTAGCAGCAGCGGCGGCGGCAGCGGTGCAAGAAGCAGTCTCTTTTGTGACAGCCCTCCCGCTTCAGGAAGACGGCAATCGGATTAAATTACTTCTCCCGACGCATGCTCTGCTCCTCGCTCTCTGCTCCCCCTGCTTCTCCTCGTCCTCACTAAGTCGCCGTCCCTAGCCGTCTCACCTCCTACTCGGTTGACACGTACGGACGCCGCCGCCGCCGCTGCTGCTGCCGCGTCTTTCGCTGCAACCTCGGCCACTTGAATGACGCGCTACGACGTCTGGAGCGGACCATCAACGTCGTCCGGCGGCCCGAGCTCGGAGTCTGGTGGGAGCGACCAAGCGGCAGCTGCGAGAGCAGCAATGGCTGCGGCGGCGGCAGCCGTTCAAGCGGCGCACCATCATCACCAGAGAAGGACGGACCGAGCCAACAGCGATAGCAATCGAGTGAGCCTGCTGCAGGACAAGCAACTGCTCGCGGACGTCTATGTGGAACTGCTCAGGAAGAGGTGCTCGTAATTCCGCCGCTACCGCCTCCTCCTCCTTCTGTCCGATTCAATCGATCAATGTTGAAATTGGACTGATGAGGAGAGCGGCGCGTTTCGTTTGATCCCCCGCAAACTTTGGCGCTAGCCTGTAGAGAAAATTCTGCTTATGACTGAGCGCGAGTCGCCCCGCCTCGTGCGATTGAGCATGTATGAGTGCAGGGCCCGAACTCAGTCATTGCCTCCAGCTGCCGCCCTTCTTTGCCCAGCTTTCGGCCCACGGCAATGCTCGCTCTCCGAGCGCATCGACTTCTTCAGCTCGGGTAGCTGGCAGTCTTGTTTATCACCCCAAAGGACCGAAACTAGTAGCCACTGATTCTCTGAGGAACCCTTGCTGAGAATCTGGCAAAACGTCTATCGCCATTGGGGCCGTTTCAAAATGGAGGTTGGCAGAGTTCGTCGAAGATTCCCAAGAGAATCGAATATACGGCCTTCCTAGAATCGGACTAGTTTTGCGGAGAACGAGGCGTAAAACTTTAGGCTATCTCTACCGACAATTCACCCAGCCTGCATCCAAAACGAGTAAACGCTAGAGGACCGAACTTGTGTGTTTTCATATATGTCAACTTTCAGAACATATTAAATTAGCAGTGACGGGAAAGATGAGAATTCAGCTTGAGTGGGGGTTCTAGCCATCAATGAGTAGATCGAATTCAGGCGTCATCAGATGGGGTGGGGAATTGGTTGGTCAGAAGAATCAATGAGCACTTGCAGCGAGTCGTACAAGTTCATCCGGATGGCGGACGACCTGCACGACGTGGCCGAGTATCTGCACACGATGCAGATCTGCCTCCTAGTGCTGACCGTCTCCGCGTAAGTCTTCCCTTCCGTCATGGTCGTCGCCACATCATCCCTCTTTCCTCTCAGACACATTCTCCTCTTTGCGCTGGTCATCCACAAGTACTGTTCCGGTCGCAATCGCCGTCAACGATCGTCCTCCACTGCGGGAGTGATGTCATCGAATTCTGTCGGCAACGGTGCCCGTCGGCGCTATGACTATCACGACGGTCGACTCGAGTCTGGCGGCCTCAATGGTGGCCCCACGTCCGGTCAAACGGACGAGCTGATGAGCGTCCGGTCGGAGTCCGTCAATCCGCAGGCGAACAATGTGACGCCTGGCAACGCCGCGAACGTCTTCCATCATACGCGTCCGATGATGAACCATCATCGAGGCGCCACGGCTGCAACTGGCGCCCCCTCATTTATGCGACATTCTGCGGGAAGCGCCGCAGCGACTGGAGCGAGTCCAACCACAAGACTACTTGGAGGCCATCACAACGCTGGAGCCACGACAGATCTGCATCATGGAATGAAGCAGCAACAGCAGGCGGTAAGTCTTGTTCACATCTCTACCGAAAAACGCGCTCCCACATTCACTCAATGGCAAAGCGGGGACAGCGATTTTTGACTGGTTCGGTTGGGTGTTGTCGAACGGTACACCTCCCAAACCGAATCTGAACGCATTCTGCACGGACTTTGGACGAGCCTGGGACTCAGCGAATCGAAAAACCATCATACGCCTAGATCCCGCACATCACGACGGACGCGCCGATCGATGACGACATCAACAAGTCGGCATCCGTAGCGCCGATCGTACCCCAGCTCGTCAAGGTTCGCAGTCGTTTTCAAACGCGCATCGTTCTATTCGAGTCAGATGCGCAACCAGGACTCGCTCGAGTTGTGAAGGCCAGCTCCCTGCACGCGTCCGAACCAGTTGTATTTCCCCAAAACGACGATTTGAGCACGACGACGACGACGCTGGGCAGAGGCACGAAGAAGAAGAAGATGATCTCACACATGTCTCACAATCATCACAACAATACAACTAACAAATAAGTAATCGGCAATTTCCCTAAGAGATCCGTCACGCTCTTGATTTTCGCTCGTCTAGCAGATTGCAACAGCAACAAGTACATTTTGTGACGAATATCGGTTTGCTGATTGGCCACAGAACCCAGAGTGCATCGGACAGAACACATACACAGAAACACGAAAGGCGAAAGGCGAACACAATGACTTGACTCGTGCTCTAAACCGGCAATGAAACGGCCCCTCACATTTTGAACTGGACTCGGAGAACAGATGCGGAAAATGTGCTCAAACGCAACAAGCGGTCTGCGCTTTTCAGGCGCACGCTTTGCAGTCGTCCAGTCGTCCAGTTTTTGAGCTGGACCACCACGATACGTTCGCATTCTTGTCTCCCTTCACGAAGCGCTTGCCTTCAGTCTTTTCAAGCGTGCGCTCGCAGGAATATCATCTGGTTAATCCATCGTGGATACTTTGACGACGCTAGCGTTTCCTCGCCCTCCCAAGATCGCCACGACGATGGCCACCGTGGCGATGTCGGAGGTCGCGCAGCCTGTCGGCGAGCGCGAGACCCTTCTGGACGACGACTCGGTCTACGGCGTGGCGCTCATCTTCATGTCGCTCTGCGTGCTGCTCCTCTCGCTCGGCTATCTGGGCGTCGCGTTCATCCGCTGGTTCGTTTCTCGATCTTTCTTCCTATAAAATAAATATTATAAAGTCAATCCCCTAATCGCAGGCGCCACTATCGCGCTCTGCTTCAACTGGAGAAGTCGGCGCGTCAGCTGCCGCTCGCGCATCCGCTCCTCGTCGGCGCCTAGTTTGCCACCGCCTTTGTCTTGTTGTTGTTCTTCTTCTTCACCGCGCGCGCACGTGCTCAATTCCTTCTTGCCATGTCTGGTTCTGTGATCGCCGAATGAACGGCGACGATCTTGAAATTGTCGCCGGCTTCCCTTGTTTACCCGGCCGTGTGACACGTCTTCTTCTTTGTGCGACTTGTTTCGCATTCCGTGCGCCTCCCCTTCTGTTTCTCTCCCGTCCTCGTCAAGTCTGGAGCACCGAGTCGAAGTAGTCTGTAGTCCTTCCTTCGGTTGGGGCTCAATTATTCTGTGCTGGTCCTCTTGCTTCCGCCCCGACTCTGTCTCCTCTCGTCCCGCTAATGAAGTCGTCCAGTCCATGTCTTCTCCCCTCTCGTCTGTGCGCCCGTTTCTCATTACCTTCGCCTCCTCTGCAGTCCCCTCCCCCGACTCTCCTGGATTTGCCATATCCCCCGGGGCCCGCGACAGCCGCAGCAGCAGCCCAAAGAGAGAAAGCAATGATGAGTCCCGGTGTCCTTGCGAGTCTGCTCCTCTCTCCCGCACAAGACGCGGGGAGAATCCATCATGTGGACGCGACGGCCTACCACAAGCTGACGAGAAGAAGAGACAGCAGCAATCCGTCTCGGCGCACGCAACACATGCGCGAAGACGGGGTGAGAGGGGGCGGCGATGCATTTGGAAGAAGATGAGACTCCGTCTCGTGACGGGAGGCGGCGGCGGTACGAGGGCCGGGAGACAGATTTATCGCTGTACGCGCAGACGCGCAGACGCGCAGAGGGCGAAAACACGAGTGCGCAGAAACGGTAGATCAATGGGTCTAGATGGAGGAGGAAAGCGCCTTCACAACCGCCGTTCTTTATGCCCTCCGAAGATGGTTTGGTTCAGATTCGGGAGAAAATGTGACATGAGTTTGGTGGTAGTGCACACAGACTGCGAAGAGAACGGCAGAAGCAGCACCGGACAGTGGAAAAGACACTATCAGATGCCAAGAGATCCAGGATTCAGCGAGAAAGCTCGTCGTCGTCGTCGTCGTCGTTGTCGTTTGTTACATCAGTTCGTGGTCGTAGTGCAGAGATTCAGCAGCAGGTCGTCGTCCTCATTTTCGGCCCCCTCCACCTCCCCCATCTTCTCGTCGTCCTCTTCCTCCTCCTCCTCCTCTTCCGTGGTCTTCGCGCCGGCGGTCGCGGCCGCATCGCTGAAAATCCGCTCGACGTTCAATTGTCTCTCTAGCACTCGGACTTACGCGGCCAGCGACGCCAAGATATGAGCGGGAAATGCCAGTTGCGAGAGCACCTCCTGCAGTGTGTTCTGGTGCGCTTGATTTGGGCCGCGGATGTGCAGCAGTTGCTGTTGCTGCTGCTGCTGCAGCTGCGTGTTCTCGCTCGAGTTCGGCATCCCCGTCGAAGAGGGGTGTCTGCGCATTACGGGCGCAACACGGCCGCCGCGCGTCGTCTCGTCATTCGGATCTGTACACATTTGGACTGATGTCACGCGCGTCGCTCTGAAAGCGAATTACCCGGCGGGCACCCGGGATGATGCGTCTCGCGATGTCTGCGTCGGTCGACCTTGCGCTGAAAGGTGCGGCCGCAGAGGTCGCAGGCGAACGGCTTGAAGCCGGTGTGCTTCCTGGAGATCGCCGATCTCTCGACTTACTGCCACCCCCTCCGCCTACCTGGTGTGCGTGATCAGGTTCGACGACTGCGAGAAGGCCTTGCCGCAGACGGCGCACTTGTGCGGCTTCTCGCCTGCAATTTGCACGCTCTCCCTCTCTCGTCTTTTTATGTTCTGCGCTCTTCTCTGCCTGGATTTCGCCTCTCCCTTCCTCCCACATCCTCTCTGCCGCCAGCGTCCTCCATCCCGCCACCCATAGAGAAGGAGGAGGGGTTATCAATCATGGCCGCCGGGGCCTTATTGCAAATTAGCGCAGACGCGCGCGCACGCACGCACGCACGCACGCAAGCGCGTCCCGTCCGTCCGTCCGCCCGTCCGTCCGTCAAGCTCCACGCGCGCGCCAAATCGGACGCACTGACATTGAGCGAAGGGCAAGCGAGACACATTGCCCCTTCCCATCCAGCGGCAGTAGCATCGCGAGGGAGAGAGACTAAATTAAATCGCCGTCCACGCACAAGCAGAGTGCGCCGTCACCAACTCTGGAAGTCCAAGCGGGTCAGTCGAGTGAGGGGGAGCGCGCGCGTGCCTGAGGAGATCTAAGATGAGCGAGCAAGCGAGCGAGCGGAGACGGGTGGGGTTACGGTAGGTCACTGGCCGATGTGAGATAGGGCTGCGCGACGGCGGCCGCATAAAAGGTTTGTTGCGAAAAGAGAGAAAGGCGGACAGTAGATTGAGGCATTCCCACCCACCGGTATGGATGTAGGTGTGCTTCTTCATGTCGCTCTTCTGATGGAACCGCTTGCCGCAGTACTCGCACGGGTAGGGCCGGATGTCGGAGTGGATCAGAAGGTGCGTCGAGAGCGTGGACGAGCGCTTGAAGCGCTTCCCGCACTGCTGGCACTCGAACTGCTTGTTCGCGTCCGACGGGGGAGACGAGCCGCCGCCACTACCAGCGTTTCCCAGCAGCGTCGACAGGGCTGCCGCGGCGGCGGCGGCGACCGCGTTTGCGGAAGCAGTCGAAGAGGAGGATGGTCGACTGGAGTCCTGCAAACAAGATCGCCTCATCCGGATACGATGCTGTCAGCTTTCCCCCAGCCGCCCGATTCATTTAGTTCGTTGCTTACATCAGTGTTCTTGCAGCTCGTCGCGTTGTTTGCACCGCTATGCTCGTTGACATTGACGTTGTTGTTGTTGCTGACGATCGCCGTGTGATTCGACGTAAAATCGGTCCGTCCAACGTTCTCATCCTCCTCCTCCATCGTCTTGCTGTCCTCGACCTTCACTCGCTTCGCATCGGGCCCTCCTCCGCCGCCGCCGCCGCCTTCAGTCGCCGTCTTGGCTGCGGCGATTGCGGATGCCGCAAGCAGTTGGCGCCAGAGCAACTGGTGCGGTTGTGGAATCGGTGGCATCGGCGTTGGCGGCTGTGGTGGAGGCGGTAGCGTATGAGGAAGGCGCACGGGCATCTGGATTGGTGGCGGCGGCGGAATGACGGGCGTCGAGGATGCAGGCGGAGCGAGGCCTGAAATTCGATTCGACTCCAACCGCTGCTGCTTAATTTACTAGAGACTTCGCCACGTATCGAATTTTCGAGTGTCCCGTTAGCGGTGAGAAATCACCGTGAAAGTCAGTACTGCCAATCGTCGTAAACGATGCACGGGCAGGTCCGTTTGTTCGTAGGGAAAAGCGCCCACTCACCATGCTGCAGCATCATGAGCCGGAAGTGAAGCGCAGCGGCGGCTGCGACCGCCGCTGCAGAAGTGGCCGTCGTCGAACTGGGGCTCGCATTTTGTAGATTTGACATCGCCACGTCCTCCCTCCGCGGCGCCAGGATGCTGGCGATCGAGTACCCCGCCGCCGACGTGGAGGATTTCCCCGATGAACCAGACTCCATGACTCTCTGCAACGCTCTCAATCAGACTTTTCATCACAGCCCATGGCCGCGTCGACGCAACCGTACACACGCACACGCGCATATTCGACAAGGAAAGCTGGAAGCTGCGCCGCGTACGTGCGCACGCAAAGTAGTATGAATGTCGTCGTCGTCGTTGTCGGCGAGCGGTAAAGTAATGGACTGCGAAGCATGTCAACAACGCGCGCGAGCACACACGCCGCGAATCAAATCGGGCGTGTCGAAATTGGAAATCGTCTCCTCTCTGCTGTCGACGAGTCGAAGTGGGAGCCGGGAGGGGGCAGCTTCTGGAGATTGCCTTCCTGCCCCGGCCTGGAGACTTGTCTCTCTCGGGTTGTCGTCTCCGCAAAGCAGAAGATTGACTTCTTCTTCTCGGGGACTGCGGCGAGACTGGGAGACAGACAAGAAGAGGGAGAGAGAGAAAGAGGGAGAGAGAGAACGAAAGAAGACCACGCCTTCTTGCTCCCCTTCTTCTCCGTCGCCACTACACGTACAGGGCAACAAGACAATTAGTCTCTCCCTTTTGTCGACTAGTCGGCGGAAGGCAGGCAGTCAGCGAAGCAGGGGAGGGGGAGGGAAGAGCGGTGGGGGCTTTTCAGGAGAGGGACGGTTGGCCACGCCCAGCCGGATGCGAAAGGGGGCAGAAGGGCGGTTGCAATCTGAGCGTCGGGCGGACACGCCGACACCTACCGTAGCAGGACCCGTAGCGGGACGACCGGGATTTATCTGGCTGACTGGCTGGTCGGGGCGCAATCCGATTCCATGTTGCACGATGCACGAGAAAACTACACAAATTCAAGTGGCGCGGAGGAACTCGATGCGTGAGCGTCTCCGGATATTCAGAGCTAGTTCGCTTTGAGAGTGGCGTTTAGAGGAAACGTTCAGCCGAAACGGCAGTGCGTATATGTGGGGTTTTGTTGTTGCAGCCCTGCGCAACTGAAACTTTTCAACCAACACTACAGAACTCGCCCATGCAGTTATGAGTCGAGGAGGAATGCCCCTCGCATGTGCCACCAAATCCCCTTCCTTGTCTGGCGAGAGTGCCCATTCTCCATGTATGTGGTCCGTGCAATGTGCGACGACGAGTGACAACAGTTTACTGCGTGGACTCCGGCTACTTCCGCCTCCCCCTCTCCCCGGGGCGGGGACACTACCACAACAGAGACCGAAAGGAAGAGAGCGGGCGAGAGAGGGAGAGATGAGTCCCGCTCCCGTCTCCCATCCCGGACGCGCGTCAATTTATTTCAATCAACGCGCGCGCGCACACACACGTCGCACTCTCTCGTTAAAAATGCATCGGAGCGCTTCCAAATGGCTGCTCCTCTCCGCATCTCGCTCTCTGCTTGGCTGGGTGAGCAGTGTGCGCGCGAGAGAGATGGATTGGCACGCGAATTCCTCGTCACCGCGTCTACAGTAGCTCCTCCTTGGTCGGCGTCTCGAAGAAGGAGAGACGGGCGGTGCTGCTGCTGGTGCTGCTGCCGCCATCGCTTCATATTGGGTCCGGGCTGCTGCATTTCTGATTCTCCCCCCCCCCTCGCCCTTGCACTGCATCTCATCTTCGCACCTCTCCTTGGGTTTCACTGACGGCAGAGGAGGTGCATCGCTTGCTGACACACTATCCATCTGCGGCCAGTCATCGGAAGCTGGAAGCAGCAGGAGCAGCAGCAAGCGACTCTCTCCCATCCATCCGTTGTGCGTGCATGCGCGCGCGCGTGTGTGCACATCCACCACTCTCTCCATTTGCGGGATTGGCCCACCACCACCACCACTCCGCACCAGGTGCTCAGGTTTACCTTTCCCCGCTGTGTGCAGAGCAGAGGAAACAGAATCCCGAGACTGCAGCCAGCCGAGTGCTCCGCCGGCTGCACTGCACTCTCCAGAGAATTGTGAAGAGCTACCCTCTGCGCTCTTCTCCCCTCCCCCTCCTCTTCCTCGTCTCCTGCACCCGTCGGGCTTCATCCATGCCTGATGAGGGGCGTCCCGGAGCAATTGTCGCGGCGGCGGTGGTGGCGCGCGGGTTGGATGAGTCGCCCGACCGCCGGCCGGACAGAGCCGTAAAGCCGAGACGACGAAGAAGGCAAGACAACAGGCAGCAGGCGGGAGGGGGCATGACAGATGAGCAATCTTCTCCTTGTATGGCGGGGGCAGCAGAGGAGGAGGAGGAGGAGGAGGCAAAACAAGAGACACGGAAAGCCCGATTGCTGTGAGCAAGCGAGAGACGGACTCGGACATGTGTTATGGTGTGACAATGCAACAGAAATGGGGGAGGAAAACAAACGGGCGGGGGCGTGAAGGGTACCGTACGCTTCCGACTACACGAGAGTGAGCATAATCTGGTCGATCAGCTGGGATCGCTGTTGGCGCGCACTGAGCCGTCTTCGGTGTGCGCTTCTTGTTTTATGAAGTCACTCAAATCCTCTTCCTCCTCTTCGTTCTCGCATAGATCGATGTGCGCCGCACTGGGTAGCATCCCGCACCGCTCCGACAGATCCTGTGTCATGTGAGCGCCGTCCCAAGCCGGTCTAGACACGAAGTCTGCTCTCCACTTGCTCGCGCGGTAAGTGTGTCCAGAGTCGCGCGCGCGCCGTATGTCGGAATTACTCGCTGGCGGGCGCTCCGCAATTTGTGCTTGGCGCTGTCCGAGACGCATCCCACCACAGTGGATCTGTGTGAGGCAACGACGAAAGACCGCCGCCTTCCATTCCTGTCCGTGTCTCTTGTCGCCGTGTCTTCCTCCCCCAACACAATACGGTCCCGTCCGCTTGCCTGTCGACTTCCTTTTACCGACGCGCGTGCGTGCGGCGCCTCAGAAGAAGGTCGAGTCCACCTGACACCCGCCGCACAGTAAATAATCACCGCGGGAGACTGCCGACCGACCGACCGACCGGTCAAAGAGATGCGCGCGCGCGACTAATAGGGGGCAGCCGCGGAGCAGCAGCAGCAACAAGAAGAAGACGACGAGACAACGTTTACTGACCCTGCGTCTTTATTACTCTCGGAGGGCGAGGGGAGAGAGGCAACAGCTGTGTCGTGTTGCTGTTATTAGCAAGGGCATCATACTGATGACAGATGTCCCGCTGCTGCCGCTGCTGTGTTGTTTCACGACCGGGACGCATTCAAACGGAACGACATCGCCTTCGGTCATGCGGGGGGACGACAACAGCGCACTGTACGAGCGAGACATGACGACGATCATGGTCGGGCGATGATGGTGGTGGTGGTGGTGATTCTCCGACCTAATCTTCCAGTTTTCCCGAAAATTCCCACCCCTCCCCTTCAACTCGATCTGCATATTTCTATCTCGCTCCCGATTCCTCGCAGCATTGTCTCACGCTGTGCCGTCCACGCTCATCTGCATTTATACGACCGCTGCGAGCCTGCACGTGCACGGCATGACGAAAAAGCGCTGCCAACGGGGGGCGAGCCAAATTACAATAGATCATCGCGCGCGCGCGGAGAGGAGCGACCGACTCCCCGGAGATTCGTCACACACACTCGCACGTCGTCCGGACGAGAGGGGACAATGCGATTGTGCCCCACTCTCCTCCTGCTCGATCTCGTTCTGAATGCAGTGCTGCTCCTTGTGAGCTACGGTAGAGAGAGCGTGCGCGCACGCACGAAGTAAGATGAGATTCGGGACGAAGGCGCGACGAGCGAATACGATTCCCCCTCCCCCCTTTGGCCGCCATCGCCCACTCTGAAGTGTCTGGGTGTGGGCGACCCGAGAATTCCAGACGCAAGTCGGCACGCGGCAACTTGCGTCGCTCGAGCCGGTGTGAGGAGGACTTGTGCGGGACGAACTAAGCCCAGTGTCAGAAGGATTCGGGGAATCCCCATTCGAGAGGAATTGCACGATGCTGTAGCGGCGGTGCGACCACAACAATAGCATCTTCCCCTCTCTCCAGGGTGCGCTCTCCGGGGAGGAGGCGGCTAATCAAATCGGGAAAGGAAGGAGCAGTAGCAACACTCCGGAATACGACACCACCAGTCGACCGACAACAGTGCTCGCGTCGCCGGGAAAGGGAAGGGAGGAGGGGAGGGGAGAAAGGCATAATTATACTATATGCGCGGAGGAGTCGACGATTGTCAGCACGCTCTGGGAAATCGGACGCTCCGCCGGGGCGATCGTGCGGCGGTCAAGACAGCGACAACAACAAAGTGGATGCAAGCCGTCGCGGGTGAGCGAAGAACGGGCATCCGCGGATCGTGCAGGGACGTCAGCCCCCTCACAATCACAGTGAACCGCCTCATCGACTGTCGCGCGAAATCAAAATCATGTCAGTTCATCTGCTCTCGACGACATTCACACGACTCGTTTGTCGTCTCTACTCGGGCATTCAATGCCCCATTGCCAAAGTGTTACCTAGTTTCAGGGCAAAAAGCACCAGAGTCAAGAGTTCGTCAGGTCGTCTCGCCTAGAGTAGTACTCGATGACCATCGGTCACGCCTGTTGTCTCCGATGACAGTTTGCCTTCCATTATGCACTCTCTTCGCCGACAATTTGACTGTTCGACCTTGCTGGTCTCGCTCTCACACACTCCGTTGACGTCATTCCATTTCTTTTCTCTTACACGTGCGTGCGTGGGTGGGTGTGGCGATTACGGCGACGGTCATTGAGCAACGGTGCGACAACGGTGGTAGTATTCCCATTGATGGTCTTTTCTTTCTTTGTTCTCGCCCAACGCTTCTTTGTACTTCTTCTCCCGATATGACCACAACGTGGTTTGCACATGGACTAAATTGCGACTCTTGTTATCCCGGCGTGTCAGGGTTGATTGCTGGTGTCGCCGACATCGCATCGACCTTCGATCTTCTCTTCTCGCTTACTTCGACGGCTGCGCCTCATGGATTAGTGCCTGTCAAAATTGCATTGCTAGACGGAATCGTGAGAAACGAGAGAACTCTTTTCTGAAGTGAGAGGGTTTCAAGACATGATGTCATTTCACATCGCTTTTACTTCCATTCTTCAAATTAGAAGTGTAGGCGGAAGAAGTGTG
>JACMII010000494.1:0-15602 GCA_014805405.1 Bunonema sp. RGD898
GACGACCGAGCGATCTGATTGCGAAACGTCACAACGTGGAAATGGTTCTTCGAGAAGCTGTCGAACGATGTGGCATCGAGTTGAACGGTTTGTACCGAACACTTATCGATTTCTGACTACCCGATTCTCAGTGGATCGGCGACTGGTGGAAGGCGTGGTTCTGACTCGGGCCGATATACTCATTCCCATCCTCTGGAAGATGATCGGAGTCTACGAGGTTTGCTTTGCGAAGAGTAACACACTGGTGAAACCGTTTAGGAACGCGAGAAGCAAGTGATCCGTCGTCCGCGTCGCAGTAGTGTGCGCCGACTGACGCTTATCAGGATGGACGTCAAACAAGAGGATAAAGAAGAGGAGGAGAGGAAACAAGGTTGGAACGAACAATTCGAGGAGTTGAACAATGGTGAGTCGAGATTTGCATTAATGGCACCCCTTATGAACAGGCACTTCGACACATGCCGTGCCGCAACCAGAACGGCTAGAAAACGATACTCTGGACATGGTACAGAAACGAGGAAGACGCAGCGTGGGTGGCCGAATTCGGCGATCCATCCTGATGGCAGCGGCGCAGACTATGGAGCCATCCCAACAACTGCAGCTGATAGCCGCGGAGTCGACAACATCGGAATATGTGAAGCCGATGAGTCCGCAGACTGGCGTTGAGTTTGACGGAGCCATCCATCGAACTACCATCTCCGAGACGACGTTCCTGTTGGGATGCGACGGTCGACACGATTCGAACGTGACGCAGGCCACATTTCTTGTGTCGAAGAACGATGATGATGCGCTGCTTGTACGAGCCCCCGAGAAGGCGTCGCCGCAGAACAATGCCGATGTGGAGGGCGAAGGCGAGCTGGATGTGGCGGAAAACGATCAGGAAGCGGACGCCACTATCGTCTTGACGAGTGGCGACGACACTGATCAGTCGGAGGACGACGTGACAGCGGTGACCGCGTTGAGATTCCACACGCCAAATGCACGTCTCGAATCGAGATTGTCCCGGCAAATGGAGAAGCAGGAGGATGTGACGCCACTGCGCCATTACGTTGACAGCTACGAGATGCCACTGTCAGAACGGGACGACGGAAACGAAGATGTTGCAGGTTTATCGTGTTACTTGGATTGCATTCCACGATGCAACTTTCAGATGATGAGGCACAGCCAGAGGGCTCGGTAGAGGGATCGGCGTTTGAAGACGAGGCAGACGAGGAGCAGATGAAGCGACGTCCCAGCATTGCCGACTCGCACTTCTTCGACGAACTCGACAAAGAGGTATGGATTCGCAGATCGTTGACAGAAAGTCACACTTACAGGAGGAAGCTGATGCACCGGTGCAGCATGAACAGATGGACGCTCTTCAAGCGGTACGACTCGGCATTGCGCGCATCGAACGGGGACAGCGCGAGGTGCTCGAATTCATCGTGCGACAACAACTCTACAACATAGGACAACCTCAAGAGGTGAATATCGATCTTTTCACGAGATTGCTCGGGGTGAACGAAGATAACTCAGGACAATCAACAGCAACACGTGGTTGAAGTCGCTCTTCCTGTCGGCGTCTCATCTTTCTCCCCCGTGGTCACGGTGTCTTGATGTTTCGATTGAAAATATGTTCATGTTACTCTAGAACAATGACGATCTGGGTATTACGTTGGATGAGAACAACGACGAGAAAGAGGAGGAGGAACAGATGTTTGCCATGGATGATGTGGAGGACGGAGACGATCAGGTGGGAGGTGGTTGTGTAATTAAAACGTGTCTACAGATACTCGAGCCACCGAAAAGTGTCAAAAGCAATCCACTGCGCAGGAACGTCTTGTCGTGTGCGTCCATTCCAGAGGTTTTCGCATTTACAACTGACAGTGATATGTGAGACTACAGCTTGACGAGGACGATGATCTGGAAGATGGATCGGCCACTGCTTCACCAAGCACTGCCTCACCAAATGCGACCCATGACAAGGAGGTTTGATTAACGTTAAAATTGGTAGCAGTGCAATTTCTAGGGCGACGGCACGTTTGTTCAAGGCGATCAATCACATGGAGATGAGAACATTGCTGGCAGCGAGACCGAGACGTGTCATCGTCAACTCGACGCAAGCACGGCGGCCGCCGTCACTCTACAGCGACACTGGCGCGGTTGTATCGCTCGTCGGCAGTATGCGCACGAGATCCGGGCGCGCTTCGATCTTTGGATGGCCGAGGCACAGGCGGCTGCACGCGATGCGAATGCACCCGTCGACTCGAATGTCGTGATCTCGGATCGACTGGACGCCGCGCTCGAACTGCTCATCAAGGCGCCCACCGTCCGCAGCATCGGCGTCGCCGCTCACTCGATCCGTAAGTTGAAGGACGGTGGATCATTGCACATCCTCACAAACAGGTCGCATTATACTCGTGCACCCGTCTCCTTCCGATCTGGTCGTTTCGCTCATCGACCTTGACGCGGATCGTACGATTGTGCGCTGTGGTTCACTCGGACGGGACGAGGGCGGCGTCGTGACGCTGTTGCTCGACTGCACCCAGGTTGGTGACGAATTCAACGTTGCATGAGACGATTCCAATCAGGTGTTGGTTCGCGACCACTCCTCCGGTACAGCGATGCAGACCCTGTTGCGGGCAATTCTTGCTCTTCTCGACGCGAATCAGCAGGCTGTTCTCGACGTGGTGGCGCGTCGCTCAAAGGTGGTCATCGACTATCTCGTGCCAAAGGTAGCAGTGGCGGACATGTGTCACGGCAAGATCATCATCGTCTGATTTAAGCTCTCGCACTTTGCACACGACACCCGTGTCTGCGAGGCCCTGACGCCGGTTCTGCTTCGACTCGCTTCCGTTCTGACCCTCCAACCCGACGCAAAGCGTCTCATCCGCTACCACATCTCAGAGCTGCATTGGAAGGGTGATTTTTGCTCAGGGGAGGAGCCAAAGCGATGAAACAACACACACAGGCCTTGCGATCTGCGTTCGGAGTCCCGAATAACTAGGAAGCGAAGATTCGTACTACCAATTACCGTTTCAGCGTCACGTCCGTAGAAGAAGTACATAAACACAACCGAGAGAAGGGCTCGTAAAGTTCTCTCCATCAGAGTTTCTTGTCGTGTTGACCGGTGTGATTTGATGATTGCGGCGGGGGTGTATCAGACGCGGTACTTACTGCGGCAGAGACAGGGGCGATCACTTTTTCACAGGTTCTTTCGGCTTCCGATGCAGCGAGGGTGGTTTCACATTATCAGCCGTCTTGATGGGCTGCCGCATCTTTTGCGCTTCTTGCACTTTCTTAAATTGCTCTTTTGTCAAGAATCCAGGTCCTTCATCACCTGAACATCGGGCGCTTTCACCGGATTTTGCACAACTTGAGTCTCTTTCGGATCGTCCTTCTGAATCACGTGGAATTCGAATTATTTTAGTGACTTATTCACCTGTACTTTGGGCACCATCTTGTCGACTGGCGTCTCGGACATCTTCCCAGCAACTTGCGCTTGTGAGACCTACAATAGTGTTGATTTAGATGGCATCCCTACCTTCTGAATAGTCGGATTCTCGGCAGTGCATTTTGGTTTGACCGTTTTCAGATGTAGCAGGTCTTTTCCTGGTTCTATGGCCGTCCTCAGAGCCTTCTTCTCGCTACTAATCCGTAGTCTGGCCGTCTTCAAGTTCTTCTGGCCATCATCACCCGCTTCCTTTTTCTTTCGATTTGCCTCGTCATCTTCCCACTTCTTCAGCTTCGCCATGAATCGATCTAGAACGGGTACAGATCGGCGGACTTCCAAGAAAGCGTGTGTGGCCAGCAGAAGAAGCATGATTGCGACTCCGACAATCGTTCCCGACATTGGCGTGAAGAATTGCCGTCCCATCAGAGCCGGAAATCGATCCCCGCAATCGGCCGTATAGATCGAGTCGAAGGCTTTCTTCGCTCTACTTTCGCGCTCCTCATATCGGGCCGAGTTCTGAACAGCCAATTCGTGCCCAATCAATCAACATTTCCCTCACCCATTCGTCCGGGACTCCATTCTCTTCCCGGGTAAACTCTTCCTTCGTTAGGCTCGTTGCATTTGAGTATCGTCCGAAGCCGAGATGGCGACATCCAGTCGGAGATCCTACTCGACAACAAGACCACGGAAGCGTTGGGAACTTTCTGAATCTTATCTGAATACGGAAATACTGAAATGAAGATGACGGACTGGATATGGAGAGGGTAGTGCTCGGACAGGAAGAGGTGATTCAGCCAGACATCGAGCGCGGTTTTGTACGTGTGTTTCTGCTTGATCACATCCTGCTTCGAACCTGAGCTCAAGGTTGAGAAGATTTAACAACACACACACACATAATTACCGAACAGTGTCTCGTACGATGATTCCACAAGGACGCCGCAACATCGAGCCTGCTGTTGAATTTGGTTCGTTTCCTGAAGCAGATCCCTTTCATGATGAACAGGATCCCAACCCAGTGATAGGTCTCGTCGTAGGGACGCGACGCAAGTAGGAAGAGACGCTGAAGATTCAGCTTGACGGTCTCCTTCAGCATCGCGTCGCCGTAGAGCACCACCAGAGAGAGGACAAGCAAGAAGACGAAGAAGCCGGCTTGTACGAAGGACAGAATCCTGAGCGTCTTCAGTGCCTTTCGCGCCTTATTCGCTTCGGTCGATGCGGCCGCAAGTTTGAGCGAGATTCCGAACGAGAAGACGACCAACGAGAGCGGGAGAAGAAGGGCAGCGGTCGAGAGCAGAATCGGAACCCAGTAGAGAAGCCAATCACTCGACAGAACATAACTGCAATACCGCTCGAGTGCATAAGTGCTCGGTGAAAGAAGACCGGAATTGTGCGTAGAAGAAGAGGGAGGGCACGGCGAACATGGCGACCAGAAAGAGTTGAAGGGCGACGCAACTCCAGTGCGAGATGACCAGTCGAATGCCGACCGTACGAATCGGAGGCGGCGCAGGCTTCATGCTCAAAATGCTCAAAACAAGTCTCTGAAGCATGACGCACTTTCCCTTTCGACATGACTGCGTCTTTGGAACGCTCTGCTCACTGCAAAGCTCGCGTTCCGACATGCATCCCTCTCTTTTCATGCACACACGCATTCTCGTGCTCATCATGGTGTGTTCCGACTCTTTTCTCACAACTAAACAGAGGCGGGCGGAATAATGTGGTCGAGCATGATTCGGCGATGACGCACCGAGGTCGCGATGTAGATCGTGTCGCTGACCAGCACCAGTTGACCGGTCACACTCAATATATTGCACATTTGTAAAGCAATCAATTTAATATTCACCTGGTAAGATGCTCGGCCAGTCGCAGTCCATTGCAGCGCCGCGTCTGGATGGGAAGTGCGGCGGCGAAGAGACGCCACGGCAGATCCAGCTGCATTCGGTTGACCTACTCCCAAGGAAATTCCGAAAAGAGCACCTTGACGTGCTGTGGTCCGTAGTGATTGAGCATTGCGAGCACGTACGCGACGAGATGTGCGTCCGAAACGACAAACTGCGGAGCATGCGGCTCCCACAGCTCGATCGAAGACAGAGGAACGCCCTAAATTCGGAAGTAAAATTACAATAAAGCACGACTAAGAGGACCTCTCGCGAGGCGAGCGTCACGAGCATGGTGTGATCGTGGTGCGGAAGGGCGGCGATCTTGCCGACGAGTCGAATCTGTGGCTCGGCCAATCGCAAGAGTCCGAGCGGCCACGAAGCAAGCATGTCGGCGACCAACGGCAACGAGCCAACGCCGTCGTCCGAGAGACCGATCCGTCGAACCAATTCGCGCCAGGGCAGTCCGCAACTCGAGGTGGCCAACTCGCACTTGACGAAGTCGACGAACCGCGACAGATGCCGGCATTCGACGAACGAGAAGATGGTCATGCCGCTCGTGTCGAAGTCGTCGTCGTCGAGCACGTCTGCACCGTCGTCCACTTCGTTCGTCAACGCGAGCGGTTCCATCTCGGGAACGACTTCCTCCTCATTCAGTGGGGTCGTGTGCAGGATTATTTGGAAAACAATTCGCTATGGAGAACGTGTTCTCCCCCTGACGAACTGTTCCCCAAACGGCTCTGTACACGATCTGCAGAGTACACGCGGGAATTTCTTGGTCGGTCGTCATGTGTCAGCCGCGAACTCGTCCTAAAATTCTTTGTTGCCGGTCGCCTCTTTGTGAAAGTTCCCGTTTTCTTCTGCTCCTAAAGCGATTTGTCTGTTGCCACGCATGTCCCAGTCTCTGTGGAAGGTCGTATCCAATTTGCAGTTGAGTGTGGGTCACATCGAGAACCAGCATGAGCTCGGTTGAGTGCCACAAGTGTCATCAGGTCGGCCACTTTGCCAGGTTTGACTTCTAAACTCAATTTTAATTTGGATCGATGAAATTTTCAGGGATTGCCCGACGGGCGGCGGTGGCGGCGGCGGCTCTATGAGTGAGCGACGGCTTTCCCACTACTTTCAAGGAAAAGCTCTTTCTAGCGTGCTACAACTGTGGTGAGTCGGGACACATGTCGCGCGAGTGCTCGGCTCCTCGCAAGGTCGATGGTTTCAGCTTTTTACAAAGCGATCTTACAATTTTAGACCTACAGCGGTAGTGGAGGCGGCTCCTGCTACTCGTGCGGACAGGAGGGACACCAGTCGCGTTCCTGCCCTTCGTGAGATTTTCTATCCATAATACAACGATGAATTGTCACGATTTGAGGCGTCAGTCGTACGGCGGTGGTGGCGGCGGCGGCGGCTCCAAGTGCTACAACTGCGGCGAGTTCGGTCACATCTCGCGCGAATGCCCCCAGGGCGGAGGCGGCAGGAAGTGCTACAACTGCCAGGTGCTCTTTCCGATGATTATGCTGAAGCAATGCGGCTGTCTTTAGGGCTTCGGTCACATCTCGCGCGACTGTCCCGCTGCCGCTCATTGATCGCTCCGCTTCGTCCGTCGTGCGCTCGTTTTGTTAGAAGGTGTTCGCCCGTTGCGTCATCCTCATCGCCACCATCAAGGGCTTCGGGGTTTTGGACGAGAACAATGCGTCGTCGAATTCGTGTCGGACAGAGTGATGTGATTCCCCCATCTTCTCGGCCCTGCACGATGATGACCCGTATTTCTCCACAACTACTCCCGCCTCTACCTCTTCTCCCGCACACATCCAAGTTTGTCGCCGTCGTTGTTGTGATAAGAAGTGATGCTCTCGAGACCAAGTCCCCTGGCACAGCACAACACACGCGCACAGATGAAGTTGTGTTCGTGATAGTGTTCTGGCACTGACGCGGGGAATCTCACGACCTTTGCACCGTTCACTTTGTTGTCGTCTGATGGGAGGATTTTTATGGAGGATGGAAAGAAGGCAGGAAGAGCGGTCAGTATTTCAGCCATCCTCGTCTGTCGCGCCTCCTTCATTCCTCGTGTGCAATTCTGTCCGATCGATTATTTGCACACCGATCATCATCGTCTGGCTCTACCTGTACCAATCGTTAATCTCGCAGATGCACGGTCTCTTGCACGAGATGGAACCGAATCTTCATGAACATTGAGAGGCACGAAAAACGGGCACCAACGGCGGACGAAACAACAACGATGCGATCCATGTCTGTGGAGTTCTCGTTCCTGAGATAGTGTTCCACTCGTTCGAACTAGTGCATTTACCTGAAAACATCAGCATACCGCGTCCGATTCGACGCAATTCGTCCAGGTTGACATGGGAGTCGGCCAATTTGGAGACTTCTAGCGGTTTTGCCATCTGTTGATCGTTAGAAATCGTCCTTCCTCTCGAACGAACCTTTGATCTGGAGTAAAGGGAGATCTTCCACTTGTCGAGCTTCTTCCGCGTCACGTCCAAATGTGCGCACAGTCGATCGAACAGAGACGAGCACTTCTCGCCGTTCACAATCTGCGTGCCGTTGCAGGAATTGACAGAAGGCAACGGAACCTTGAAGTAGAAGGTGACACCGAATGTCTTGTCCATGGATTTGTCAATATGGGCGACCGGAATCAGGATCTCCTCGTTCTCATGCATCGCCAACTGATCGATGGGCACTTCTTCGAACCGCAACTGCACGTGATGTAATTGAGCATTGTGAAAACGAGAAACACGTGCCTTGTACTCGTTTCCCTCCAGAACATCGCCCAGTTCCGAAACACGTGTCGTGAGCGGAACCTCCTTCAAGATTGGATGCATTCCGTTCTTCATGGAATCGACGGTCAATTAAAAGAGCTCGCGGAAAAATACCGCAATTTGGCACTTTTATCATGCGAGAATGCAAAATGATGAGTGGTGAGCGCTTCTTGCTGAAGCTTTTCGATCGTACCATCTGCATGCGCAAAGATCACAACGTCCCGAAAGATGGAAGTCTGCCCTCGACTGAAATTCAACTTACTCTGACGGAACACTTGGACTCGAGCAGCTGAACGTTCACTTCCTGAACCCCGCCGAGATCGCACACTCTGGAGGTAGAAAATACAATTGACCAACTTGGAAGCCGACCTGATCGGAAGCGGAATGAAGAGAACCGGATATGTCTTGGCATTTGTCGGATCGTAGTCCTCGAGGGAGCGTGATGGATGAACCGTCAAGAACTGAGACACTTAGAACGAGAAATCTCCTTTCTTCACGTAACAGGAGACAACACTCACGTTCAATTGGCTAAATTCGGCGGCGGAAATGCATGTCTCGGGCGACTTGAACAAGGCCAGTTGTCGTCGATCGATGCCACCCAACTTTTCGGACATCATTCGATGAGATGACGCAACGACCAGCGCTGAAGCGATGATATCCAAAAGGAAATTAAGGTATTGCGCCAGATCGATTCGACCAATTTGATGTTCCTCCACTTCGCCGCCAGCAATTGGACTCGGCATGTACTTCTTCGCGTTAGCGTGCCGCACAAGTTCCACCCGAACTTCGTGCACCAGTCGCACGACATGAGACGACAGTGTGCGTTCTGCAGCCATTGTCTCAGTCGACGACTCGTAACTGAAAGGTATTGCACTGAAAACGCAAGCCATAATGAAACGCACAAGATGACGACGCCATCGGTCAAGTCGGGCAGAAACTTGTCGACACCAACGTTCGCATCAATCCTCCTCATGGCATTGTCCGAAATCTGTGCACCCGATGGTCGAAACGAAACTACCAAAGCAACCTGGAAGTAGTTGAGCTTGGTCTCGACGTCAAATCCGGCCAGTCGACATAACTCGTCGTGAACGTCGCCAAGTGTGGAACGCACACCCAACATGATTGTGTCTTTGTAGATGAATCCGCCCTCCATCGGGCAGTAGTACTTGAGGAAGACCAGAATATGACCTTAGTCAGAGATATTGATGGATGTAATGAAGAGCCAACTGTTCATGTCGTGTAGTCGAGTTTCGTCCGTCAGGCTTTCGACATAGAACAGTCGAAGGCGGTCACAAGACAACAACTGAAGAAGGTGCACTTTAAAATAGCGTAAGAGCCATCGTCGTTACCCTCTCCATCGGTTCATCGGACCATCTCGCGATCAGTGTCCATCGTGCTACGCCTCCTTTCGCGTGCTGATCGTCAAGCAGCCAGAGTCGGCAAAGATCCGACGGGATCTGCAAAACATCAATTGCAATAGAAGAAATACGCACCATTTCAGGACGATCTAACGACGAGAAGAACAAGTTGGCGACGTAGCTGTAGAATTCCGAGACGAGAGCGTTCTTGGAAATTCGTTCGATAATTTGGGCAGAACCCGTCGTGGACTAAATTGGGACGATGAAGCTAGTGGGGCCCGCAAAACTAGAAACCTTGTGGACGACATGAATTCCGCGGTTCGCCTTTTCGTGTCTCAGCCTCCTTCTGGAATCGCTCTCGCAACTCGGCCGGGATATCTTTCTCGTCGACTGGCGAGAGGACGTCTTCGATAGCGTTGTCGCGAACGTATACGAGCATGTATGCACTCGCAATGCGTCTAAACATGTTTTCCAGATTGTACTATTTCTGAAGCGATACCCGCCAGGATGTTCGTCCGTCTTTCCACCAAAGTTGTTCTGGATCGCGTCCGACCTCGTGACCCGAGACACAACATCATCGTCGAACTTGCACCACTGAAATTAGTTCTATATTTCAGCGGAATAAGACGACATACGGCAGTAGCATGGAGATCCGTGTTGATGAACGCCACGTAATGACCGCTGGAGAAATCGTCCGAGTGCACCAGAACAGATTGGAGTGTGTAGTTCTATGCACGAATTTCGAAAAAGAAACAAGCCACTCACTGCGTTCGACTTGTCCTCGTCGGTTCCGACCATGAACTCGCCGAGATTCATCCTTTCGCAGAATTCGAATCTGTCGCCATGTGTGCTGCCACAACCGCACCAACACAACCAACCTTTCGTTGACTTTCACCGTGGTATCCTTCGTCACATCGTAGCAGAATCGCATGAGTTGGATGCAGAGAACGGGCGGAAACGTGACAAAAGACACGCCTTTTTCAGCTTCCTAAACTCTTCCTTAGACAGCTAACAACGGCAATTGCTCACCTGCATTCCGTATGGACCCGCGTCGTAGAGATTTGCGCCACTCAACTTCTCTGGCTGCACGTAGTCCCGGAGCGATGCGAGCACTGAATTGAGAGCTCTTCTTCCTTCAAACTGGGAGCTGAATGTCGTAGAACGTCTCGTCGCGCGTCGACTCGAAGTCGACCTTTGTGCAT
The DNA here is from genome assembly GCA_014805405.1 of Bunonema sp. RGD898. Taxonomy (NCBI): domain Eukaryota; kingdom Metazoa; phylum Nematoda; class Chromadorea; order Rhabditida; family Bunonematidae; genus Bunonema; species Bunonema sp. RGD898. The sequence continues at coordinate 10,636 of JACMII010000494.1, forward strand.
CGGATGTAGGACCGCATGACGCCTTTGAAGAGGGACGGAATCGTGTCCTGGACGGGCGTGCCCTTCATCTTGGTCTCGAGTCTGTCCAGCAGTACGCGACAAAACTCTTGCACATCATGCTGCGGGAACGCGTCGACCGTGTTCCAGCCGAACGATCGCGTCAGTTTCTTCGTGCAAACCTACAAAGTGTTTCCGTCAAAGTGACGCAAAAATACCGGTTGATCGAAATGCTGCAAATCGTAGAAGACACGTTGCATCGAACAAGCAACTCCCGTTCCATTCGGGTCGTCGTCGTTCGTCGGCATCATGTAGACGGACTGAAACTCGTCGTTTTGAGGTGCTTCATAAGAGAAGATGCATACTCGGCGCAGCTTTGTCGTGAAGTAGAACGATTGTAACAGTGAATTCATGTAGCACGTGGCGCCCTGATTCACAAGTCCCACGAAGCCGGTTCGTTGTCTGCTGTTCCACCTACATTGATGATGCACATTTTCACAGTCAATCAATCAACACAAAGCCAACTGCATTCCGTGTGGAGCGTCGGCCGTTAGCACTGCCACAAGTCGAACCATTCCATTCTTGACGAAACCGTTGTTTGGATTCAGAATTTCCTGAAAGATGAAGAAGAAAAATTCTGGACAACTGCTTGGCAGACCCCGCAGTTCATGAAGGAGTGAAATCCCCAATCGTCTGTCTTCGCATTGAACACATGTTCAATCGACTTGGCTTGAGTGCTCGAATTTCCTCCTCTCCAACGATGAATCTGTATGGAATTAGTTGCGCCAATCACTCAGAATGAACCTCCAAAGATGCTTTGGCGTGGCAGCTCCACGCTTGATTCTGCGCCGGCGCATTGCACTTGAGGAAAAAGGAGAGATGCGTCGTAGGTGCGCACGCATTGCCGGGCTTGCTGTTCATTCTTTCAAGGTAGAAAACGATCGGTCGCCTACTGGGGAATTGCTAAGATCGTCCACGACAGGCCTCGTACGAAGATCGACTTCGAAGATCGCCGCTGCTGTTCGACGTCTTGAGAAGAGACAAAGTCGGCGAAATGATCCAGGTCCAGAGTGATCGTTCCATTCGCTTTCCATTCGTCATCTAGAATTTACTAGATTGATTATCAAATCGTAAGTTACCATGATTTCCATTCTCATCAAGCTCGTTCGCCTCCTGGCCCTCCACTGACTCGTCTAAAATTTGATGATTCTGAAAAGATCACATTTCTAACCGTCCATTTCGTCGTCCGACACAATTCCAGTGAACATGCCCGCAATTGGTCGAACGGTTCTTCCGAAGAGATCCGAGAGGAGTTTTTGCATTGAGATCGCCTGCAAATGCATATTGTTTAATGCTAAATGGAACGGCTTTAGATCGCACGGAGAACGAAACCGGACAGTAAGCGAAGATTCGCGTTGGGACCTCAGTCTCTTGTCAAATTGTGCCCCGTCGCACCTTGGGTTATTGTTGTTCTCACGCAGAATCTTCCCCTAGATCGAGCCTAAAGATAGTTCCCGTAATTTCTCGTTTCAGTGCTCATCTCGTGCTCGCAATCATGGTGGAGGCGCTTGCTGGCAAGTGGGACTTTGTGGAGAGCGACAAGTTCGACGAGTACCTCAAGGCGGTAATTGATTTTGGCGTCTGAAGTGGGGAACGCTCGCAGGTCGGCGTGGGACTTGTGACGCGCAAGGTGGCGAACAATCTGAAGCCGACGCTCACGTTCACGGTCGACGGAAACAAGCTGATCATGGTGTCCGAGTCGGCCTTCAAGCGCCACGAGGTAGGTCTCCTTCGTGGGGTTGGAACGGCACAATTGCAGACCACGTTCACGCTGGACGAGGAATTCGACGACACGACGGCCGACGGTCGCTCGATCCGCTCCAAGTTCACGTGGGAGGACGGCAAGCTGGTGCAGGTGCGGGGAAATGCGGAGATTGAAACGGACACGCAATCATGCGTGCAGGTCGAGACGGGCAAGGAGGGCGGCAAGAACTCGAAGATCGTGCGCTGGGTCGAGGACGGCGACAAGCTGATCATCACGTGCGAGTGCGACGGTGTCGTGTCGCGCCGCGTCTACAAGAAGTCGTCCGCCTAGAGTCGATTCGCTTCACTTGTTTTCTATCGTCCTTTCGGCGAATGCTATCGTAATAAATGTGTTCGTCGACTTATTCCACGATCATGTCGACTTCAAACACTGCTTGAAATGACACGCTTTACAGGCGACATTGTGCAGATCTGGGTCTCTAGCGCTGTGTGAGTGAATTGTGTGCTTGTTGGAAAGAAGAATCGACAAGAGAATGAGGCGTATCCTACACAAAGCGCTGTTGCTGCTGATTTTCTTGAACGACGATGACGGCGGCAATGGTATTGGTCATGGACGACTCGATCTGTCTCGGCGCACTCTCTGACTGCTCCTCTTCCCGCACTTGTCCGATCGGCGAGACGGTAGGCACATTCACGGCCGAGTCGGGTGCCGACGAAGTCGATGTCTGCTTGACGCTGTTCTTGGTGGTTTCGTCCGCGTCCACGTAGATGGCGCGTCGCTGTCGATCGAGATATCCGAGCGCCAGTCGGGCGACACGGCGACCCATATGGTAGACGCAGAAGAGCATGAACACGACGAGAATCCAGCGGACGTAGTCGTCCAGATGCCAGCCGGCCCCGGACTCGCCGATCCGCGAGAATTGGCTGCGTCTCAGCATGATGAGCAGTAGATCGGATGCAGAGTAAGTGGAGGCGAAGAGCGCGATCACCGTGAACACGTCCTGAAAATGATCGATTTCGAAGGGAAGTCAAAACCATTTCTAGACTGACCAAAGCCCCGACATTAGGCGGAAGCCATTCGCATAGCGGACGCAACATACGACCCGAATTCGCGTACTTGGCCTGAAGATGCGTTAGAAATTCAAGGACAAAATATCGTATTCTGACCCCGCAGATCTCGCACTTGTGTCGACTCGGACGACCAATTCCGACGTCGCGCGCAACCCAACGCTCGAGACAAGTCTGATGCACATCGGCCATCTGAAGCGGACTTCGTCTCGACAACAGCATGATAGACTGACAGTTCCGGAACAGGCGCATGGTCGAACGAGCGGCTGCTTGCTTCGCTGGCAGATTCGACACGAACGACGCGGCAACGACGACGACGGATCGCCCAATTCCAGCGCCAACGAATCGAGCGACACCGCCTGAGACGGACTGCAAAGTGAAAGTTGGCGAAGGCTGGCGAGAGTTTACTTACCTCTTCTTCTTTCGACTGAAAAACATTTCGATGATTGATCGTCCACTTGGGGATAGACGAAAGATCAATCAAACTCGCTTCCGATCGCTGAAAACGGTGCGTGTGTGGTAATTTGCAGTCTCCGCACATTGTCGACGCTAGCGCGCGCTGTCTGCTCGAATTGCGCGTTGGGAAATCATTTCGACGTGCTTCAGCGAAGGAAATGGCGTGGTCTTCGCATCAGCCGGCCATCTCGGAGGACAACGGAATGCAGACGATCTGTCATTATCGTTTTGTAAATTTCATTGTTTAGTTGCCTTTGTTCCATCTGGACATGTCGACGGACGGATTGAGTGATCCGGTCACGCGATCGCTTCTTCAGAGTCCCGTCCAAATCGCGGACGATGCACCCGAGGTCTCCACGGTTTATTTCTCCGCCAACTTTGCTTTAAGGTGGTCTTGATCTTCTCGTCGGGCCTACAGGGGATTCGACTGAACGCGATCGCCGCCTTCCCGTCGGCCTCAATTTCGCACATCTCCATCGGCGGTGGCGACATCAATCTCGATCACTTCTACGACGGATTCGTCACGAATGGGTTGGCCCCCTGTTCGCCCTCTGCAGTTGATGATGATGAGCAACACATTCAGCAACATCTACCCGATGATGCTTTGCTCGTTACAAATGTGACAAATGTGATGGATTCCCCGCCTAGGTCATATTCTGGTTTCCGGCGGTGAATTGATCGACGCGTCGAGACAGGTTCGCCGTCTCGTAGACTACTGGGCGCTGAATACGAATACCGCTCGCTGGACTCAGGTTGTTCGTTTCGTGTTTGTCGCCAGTACAATAAATCTATCATCAGATTCCGTCGCAACTGAACGTGGCACTGATTGAGCCGCGCACGACAATCACGCAGTCAGGCACGCCCTCGCCCGGGGAGATTTCGATCAACCGACGCCCGGAATGTCGAACGATCTGTCCAAGCCAACGCATCCTCAAATTGTCCGGCAAATGGCGTCACTAGTGCTGCACAGAAGAAGACATTGCTTTTCATATGCACGCAGGGATTAAAATACGATCTCCATGCTTTCCGTGAAATTCTTCATCGTTGTGTTGTTGTCGTGCATACAGCGTGTTCTCCTCTTGTCAAGTTGGTCATCACATGTTCGTGTTCTCAGATCATAACTAGGCGACAAAATTCGCGGTCGCTGGAGCCGGTTTCCTAGGCTGTCGGAGTGTTGGCAGCAGCATTCGTGGCGACAATCACTCCGCCCTCCACCTTGGATCTTGGCGCATCCACGTAGCAGGCGACTTTCTGTCGGTGCAGATACATTCTAACCAGTCCAATGGCAGCGGTCAGCAGGAAGACGTCGATCGGTAGCAGGAGGAGAAGGAACAGCAGCAGAAGCCAGTTGCCCACACTTGGAAGAAACTGTCCGAATCGGGTCTGTTCGACCAGAAATGCAAGAGTCACGAAGACGGCGAAGATGATCGCCACCAGAAAGAAGATGACGACCGAAAACTGAACAAACCCCGTTTTGGAATTCTCTTACATTATTGCAATGTACCGCGACCAGTTCGACGGTGTGCGGTCGTTTCCATTCGAGTAGCGGTAGAAACGTGCGACGCGAGTACGCGTATTGAACCTGTACTTGCTTATGAATCGTCAAAACATCAAACAACTGACCTTGCAGATTTCGCAGATGCTCGCCCCGAGTTCGTCGCGTCCGGCCCAGCGTCGAAGGC
>JACMII010000495.1:0-15597 GCA_014805405.1 Bunonema sp. RGD898
GCCATGACCGTGTCGTTCGGCTACGCCTCAACACTAACGTCCGGTCTTGGGCTTGTGATGACGGACGACAACGAGATGGACCTATACGGCTTGCTGATGCCGATCCTACCTCATATTCCTGTCTCGGCCTGGACGTGCATGATATTCATCTCGTTGGCTATCAGCACAGTCTGCGGCTCGGCCGCTCTGCTCTACGTCAGAATAGCGGTGGACATCTACCCGCAGAATCCGCTGAAATCGCTCTTGTGCAAGCCCGGTCTCTTCACTCTTCTGTCCTACATCCTGGTGATGTGCATCATTGTCCCGATCTGCATTCGAGCCTATGCGGACCTGGACTTTGACCAGGTTCCCGCTCGAGTGGTCGTCTACTCGACGTCGAGATATCCTTGGATCGTGCCACTCGTCTGCATAAGCGTGGTGCCAGGAATCGTCTGCGGGATCGTGATCACACTCGGCGTCTGTTACTCGTTCTACTCGGTACGCAAGTCGCTGCTATACAACTCGCAAGTCATCAGGAACAATAAGAAGGTGCAAATTTGTGGTAGAAGCGATTCGCATAACGAGACACGAAGGTGTTCGACGGTCGCAGCACCATTGCCATCCTATCGACGGTCTACACCTCATTCGCGTTTACGCCACTCACCACCATCGCCGGTTTCATATTTTTTATCATCCACTACGAGATAAAAAACATCTATGTAGTGGAGGGCGGCCTAACGGGACTCGTTCCAACGCACATCACCATCTGTTTCTTCCTCTTCAGTCTGCTCGGCGTCACGCAAAACCTGTCCGTCCTTTACGTGGTGCCCGGCTTTCGACGGCACTTCGTCCGTCAGCTGTACATCTACATTGGGTGCAGCAGGCCTCAATGGACGAGGGTCTTTAAACAGGCAATCAAATCGTGCTATTGTCATGAGGGAATTCGGTTCTTTAGCGTTTGCATCACACCGACCAGCAGCGCTCGAGTCAGCAGACCGAAGGAGGTGGTCGCTAGGCCGGCCATGGCCGGTGATGGGGATCGTCCGAGTCAAAGGATTGAAGTTGCTTGTCGACGAGAAGAGGGCGCGACGATTCCGTCTGTGGATTGGAGACTGCAAGTCAATAAAGAAAGCGAATAGTACTGGTGATCGGGATCGATCAATCAGCGCCTCGACCGTGTCGCCTCCTCCCCCTAGGCGGGCAAAGGAAGTCTGAGATACTGCTGTTGGGGATGAACCTGACTGCGTTCTCCCACCGCTACTACCTCAATGTTGAGCGAGCAGCAATTCTTAGGAGTTTGTCTACCGTATTTCTGGACCACCCTGTATTTACAGAACTACTTTGCTATGCATCATCTTGTCATCGAACTAGCAGCGAGCAAAGGGAAATGCAAATACCCGGACGCGTTTGCACCATCGCTATCGTTGTCGACCCATCCTCTACCGATCCGTTGCACAGAGAGAGACATGTCACAATCCGATTCATACTTCTAAGTATCAATGTGTAATATGTAAATGTAATAAATTACACTTATTCTCGCAAAGAAAACACCTGATCTCGAACGAGCGCCGCTAGAAGCTCGTCACGGCCGTGTTTCACACACAACTGGAACCGCGTTCTCCACTTCCTCGACGTCGCTTCAGTTCATTTGCGAGCAAGAGATCGCCGTTCATTTGAACGCTGTGCGGTTGTCCCTCATCGTGAGGGAAAGACAGAGAGAAAGAGGGCGGATGGACGGTGCGATGGCGGCAATGGCGAACTTTAAGCGGATGTCGACTCCGCCGCCGCAGTCTGTCGTCGGTGGCAGCGGCAGCGGCGGTGGTAGTGGTGGTGGCGGCGGCGGTCTGCCCGGCCGATCCGGCTCAGCCTCTTCTGCGTCTGGTTCCTCCGTTCCTGGCGCGTCTTCTGCACGGCCGCCGAGCAGCGCCGGCTCGAATGCACCAACCGCTCCTTCGACCTCGAAATGGCTGAACGTCAACGAGCGCTTTGAGGCGCGCGATGATCAAGCTGAGCGCTTTGAAGCGGCCGCCGCCAACCTGCTGGTACTCTTGCCATTATTCTACTACTACTTCTACCTCGACTGTGCCTTTTAGAAACTATGGCAAACCATGTCGCCGAACGAGCAACACGACCTCCTCGTTTCGCTTTGTCTGTTTCCCTCTCCCGGAAGCAAAAACCTGTGTAAAAATTGCAGCGGCCGAAAGAGAACAACTGCACATGGCGAATGGCGCTCTACTGTACATGTTCCTCACCGAACCGAACAACTCTTCCAAGGTGATTTCTCGATTCGAGCAGAATAGGATGTCGCATGCAGCTGTTTCGCGACCTGACCACTGTCGCAGCAGCTGATCAATGGTAGTGCACGGGTTTGAATGCGGCAAATCGCAATCTTCAAGGTACAACGCACTGGTGAACGTGAACATGGTGCTACTGGACCTGTACCCGAAACTGAACATGCTGGCCCGCGAACAGTTCATCGTCTTCTTCGACCTTGCCTTCAAGGTCTTCTTGCTGCCCAGAGAGTAGTGTACAAGTGCGATCCGGCAGGCAAATGTGTCGCGCATCGACAACGTCTTCCCCAACTTCCTGCGCCACTTCAACGACGGCGCCGAGATGGGCAAGGAAAAGCTAAAGTTGTTGCGACGAACCGTCGAGATGCTACTCGAGAACATACCCTTCCTGACTTCACTCAAATCCAAGGCATCTACCCCCTGCATTTGCATTGCAATGCCGATGCACTTCAGAACCAACTGCCCGCTCACCTGGTACTGGTTCTGGGTCGCCAGCTGGCCGACCTTCCGACACAGGGCGCCGGTTTCGAAGCACTTCGACAAGCCCTCACAAAGCTCATGCTCTTCTTGCTGCAGGTACACATGTGTCATGATGATTCCGCACACGCATGATCGCCGCCGTTCTTAGAGCCGCTTCGGCGACTGCGTCATCCTCGGCCGAGAATTGGTCCTCATCCTGATGCGACTCTCCAAGGTGCCTCAGTTCGCCAACATCTGGAGACAACTGCTTCTGGCGCCGTCAGCCCTCGACAAGTCTCTACGAAGTATGCCACGCTCCTTCCAATGCACACCATACACTGACTGACGATCAGGCGTCGATGAGATTCTCAGCCGACCGTCGGGCATCATCCTTCGTCTGGCCTCGCACGTTCACAAGAAGGTGGACTTCACGATCACGCGGATTCATCCGGGGCTACACGAACGGCACATGGACTGGCTGAGAAAGGCACGCGCCCGAGTGGCTCGTGCCATATATTCCGTGATGTTTGTAGCACCTTCGCTCGGACAGCGGTCTTCGTGTGGAGATCATCAGGACGGCGATGAGTCTGTACTTCAAGGAGCAGACGGCCCAGATGGACGAGATGCGATCCATTCTGTGCGCATTTCTGTTGAGTGGCGCGACGGCCGGCGCAGAGCAACAAGTCACCAAATTGGCGCTGTTCTGGGACCTGTTCGGTGGACCCGATCGGCAGGCACCGTACCTCACGTTTCACGTCTACAACGTATGCACTTTCTCTCACTGAACTCCACTTGCGCAACGCGACTCAACAACAGCTTCTGATGTACCTGCTTCGAACGCAACCTCTTCTGGCGAGTTCCTGCATCGAGTTCATCATCCGGACCGCACAGCAACTGCATCCGGCCTCCGCGAATGTGATCGTCGGAAACGTGGCCAACTCCCTGGGCTTCCTCTGCGAGACATTGGGCTTGCAGTATGGGGTGTTGTTGGCAACTTTAGGACTGGCCCTGTTTCAGAGCGGTCCAGTCGCTCTTCGAGAATCCGCGTCTGGACCGAGTCGTGCGTGATCTGGCGAAAGACGTCTTCCGTCACGTCCTCTGGCCGGCCGGCGCAGCGCCAAATCCCTCGGCGGCGGCCGCCACCACTGCGCCACCGTCCAGTCTGAACATTGCCGCTCCGGTTGCTCCGTCCACCTCCGCTCCGCAGTCGGCCATACCGGGTCCGTCGAACGAACGTGCTCCCATCGTTGGGTCGGCCACTCCGCCGGGTGGATCCTCTCCGCTCGTCTCTCCAACCGCCAGAGTACGTCTCCTCTGCGCGACGACTCTAGCACAGACGCAGAGCGATGCGAGCGGCACATCGGCGTCGGCAGTCGCGGCGGCGGCGGCGGCGGCAGCAGCAAACCATCGAGGCCTAGCCGCGCTGTCACGTCGCGTGCGCGACGATCTCCGAGCACCTTGGGAGGCGGTCAAGACGTCAATCCAGGTGGCGGCGGGCGCAAATCATCCTCCCCCACACGTGTCGTGGCGAATGTTACAGAACATACTGGAGGCCGAGAGCGAGGAGGAGACGTCGGCCGCCACGACGCACTCGAGGGAGTCCCTCCAAAGACTGATCGACTCCATTCTGAGCGTGAGTTCTCACCATAGACACAGAACGTCGAGCGCGCGACACGCAGGCGGACGAGATGGAGGAGGAGCAGCTGTCGGTGATGGGCGAGGTCATCTTCTGTGTGCTCGAACCGCTGACGGCTTCGGACAAGCAGAACGCAGACTCGTGGCTCGCAAAGGAGGACCAACTCGAAGAGGTAGTTCGGGGGCGGACGGTGGATGGCTCAACCGAGTGTCACAGATGTTCCTGGCTCCGCGCTGGGTCCTCCCGAAAATGCTGTCCGACGCCTCGGCCGACGACGAAAGCCGACCAATGTTGCTCTCGCTGGCGACGGCGTGGAGAGATCGCGCCCCTTCCTTCACCTACCTCTACCTGTTCTTTGTCAGGAATGCGCTCAAGGAGGTGAGTGAGGGGACGCGCGTCGTCTTTGACTTCTTGTCGCGCCAATTCCGCCTTCAGCATGACTGGCCGCAAGCCCTCGACGTGTACAGGGAGCTGGCCGAGACCATTGACATGGGCGTGGACGAATTGCTGGCCGAGGATCTCGAGGTCGGATGTGTCATGCTTTCAGCGGGAACTTGATTCCTTGCAGCTGGTGTACATGGACGACGATCGTCTCGCCGCACAACTCTTCCCGTGGACGCTTGCACAGCTCAAGAATCATGTGAGCGTTGCGCAAGAGTCCGTGAAAAAACCCCCCTTCCAGATCGTGTCGGAACGTCTTCTTCGAGTGCTGTGCGAGTGCTGCGATGCGACCTTGTTGTCGTCGATCTCCGGCGAGGTGACGTGAAGTGATGGGCGTACGCAATAAAGGAAAAAACGTGCAGGTGATTTGCGAGAACGTATCGCTCTTTCGCAAGGACACGGTCAGCGCTCAGCTGATCGCGTCTCTCAACTGGCCCATCACGGCACAATACACTTGGTAGATGAGGCGACGGCGCCATGCCAACAAAATCTCGATGTTTTAGTTGGCAACTGGTGGAGGCGCACAGCATGTCCATCGAGTGGATGTTGCCGTTCATCTCAAAGTGAGCGACAAGGTTGAACCGCAATTCCCATTCGTGGTCTGCAGAGTATCGTGGGACGAAAACGCGGTCGCCGCGCATCAAATTCTGTTGGCGCTGAAACGAATCGATCGCGAGCCGACGAGCGTCATTCTCAAGGCGCTTCTCGCGCGGCCGCCCAGCGACCGGCTGGCCGTGCTGGCGCTCAAGGTACGACATTTTTCTGCGGCGGCGGCGGCGGCGAGAAACACTCCAAGTGCAGGTGCTGGTGGAAGACGAGGATTCTTGCCAGAGAGTGGCCGACTTGTTGGGTGCACTCATCAGGAGGATTTTGAAGGACGGCGAGAACATCACGGCCAGCAGTACGGCTTACCAAAAGAGCAAGGTACGGTCCGTCGCAATTCCGAGTGCGCGCACTGGCGACGAGGTTTCAGTCCACGACGAAGCAGGCCGCGAAGCAACTCGCTCTCGAGACGATTCTCGCACATCTGCGCGAGTTCTCAACGTCTTGCCTCGAGAAGAACAGCCGCCAGGGCGAGCTGCTCTTCGGCAAGGAGTCTCTGCGCGACGCACTCGGCGCCGTCAAGACGGACGCGAAGGCCGCCCCGCTTCACTCCAAGTTTCACAACCTCTTCGTGGTAGGACTGATGCGGCGATGGCGGTTGTCTCGATTCGAGTCATCTCTCTTCAGACCGTAGAGTTGTTGGACGAGGGAAATGGAGGCGGATCTCGTACGTTACGCGCAAATCGATCCACTAGACCTGTAACTCCGCAGCCCAGGAAAGCTGTGAGAGAGGATGCGGTCAGTGGCTTTTTTGGGAAAAGAATATCGACAACGAGAGTGGTGGTGGCGATTTGCAGGAGGAGCCGAACCGCAAGAAGCGACGCGTGTTCGACGACTCGGACGACTAGCCATCATCATCACCACACCACACCACACCGCCACCATCACCGGCAGCAGCAGTAGCGGGGATTCGTTTTATTGTAGGGCAATCCCGTCGACCCACGCGACGGGTGACGAGGACAGGCGCCGACGCGATCAGTCTCCCCCTCCTATACAAATTGTTGGTGTCGTTGCCCCGTGGTTTTCTCCTTCGAAGAGCCTTCGCACACAGAACGCACGCGCGCGCACACAAGATCGGCACACACCATGAAATTGATTGTGTCGTGCAGAGGCGGCGGCGGGGGGAGTGTGAAACGCTTCTGCTCGATGTGTGTCAGTTGTGTCTCTGTGATGTGGTTACGATCGGTCGAGCGGAGATCACAGCACCAGCACCAGCACCAGCAGCAGTAGCAGCTTGACGAATGGACACCACGGCCGGCGCATCGACGGCATCACCGCAGCAGACGACCGATGCGGACGATGAGCAGGGCGAGAGTCGAGTGAGTTCACTGGAGTGCGCCGCCGAACGATCGTGTGGCAGATGGTTGAACTGCTTCTGGAGCGAGGCGAGCGCCTCGGTCGCCAGTCGGGCTTCCAGAGCTTCCGAGCCGCCTGCGAGCTGAGCATCCTCGAGACGGGCGCTCGACTGGAGTTGCCGCCCTGTCCCGTGAAGGTGGCCGTCTTTTCTTCTCAAATCGCGCAGTGTGCAAGAAGCGTCGTCGCATTCAGACTCGGAATCCGGCGTGGAACGCGCGCGTCGTCTTCCTCACGCCGGCCGTGGGCACGATCCGACTGACGTTCTACAACGTGGCCAAGGACAAGAAGAAGCCGCTCGGCTTCACGGCCGTCGAAGTGGCCGAGGCGGTCGCGAACGCGCCGCTCCCCATCCGACTGTCGCCTCTGCTCAGGGATCCGTCGCACAGTGGCGCTCGCGTCTTCTTCACGCTTCGGGTGCTCGCGTCGACCAGTCAGCAAGGTGTGTGCGCTGCAAGCTTCGCTCTCGTACGGCCCGGATCGTTGGCAGTGGCGACGGTGGACGTGGAGGACTCGCCGGACGAGGATGCCTCGACGACCACTGGAAGCGCCGCCGCCACCGCCACCGCCGCCGCCGCTCCCGACGAGGAGACCTCCAGACGGATGCTCTATGAGGCTCGGAGGCCGGTGACCGAGGTGGACGAGGGACGAGTGCGCGAGGAGATCGACGACGTGAGTGTGCTTCTATGACACTCAAGCGAGATTGATGTACAGCTGGACTCGGGTCTGCGGGCGCACTTCCACGGGCGCGGAGAGGAGAAGGCAGCGACGGACGAGTTGCCCGAAGGGTGGGACATGCAGGTAGAGAGAGAGGGATCTCGGCATTGGCGGCAAGTGTATGTACGTACTGACAATGAAAGATTGCGCCGAACGGCCGACCCTTCTTCATCGATCACCGATCCCGGCGAACGACCTGGACGGATCCGCGAGACGCGGCGTCCGGCGACGCAGCGCTCGGACCGCTGCCGGCCGGATGGGAGCAGCGAGTGCACTCGGACGGACGACTCTTCTTCGTCGATCACGTCAATCGGACCACTCAGTGGGAGGACCCTCGCTTCGAGTCGGCCGCCGCCGCCGCCACCGCCGCCGCAACGGCGTCGCAGGGCGCGAGCGGCAGTGGCACTCCGATCACGAGCAAAGCGGTGCCCTACTCGCGTGACTTCAAGCTCAAGGTCGACTACCTTCGGTCGCGTCTGCCGCGCGCGCCCTCCGGCAAGTGCGAGCTGTCGGTGCGCCGGGCCACCGTGCTCCAGGACTCGTTCACGCAAATCATGAAGAAGAGCGGCGCCGATCTGCGCGCCAAGCTCTGGATCTCGTTCTCCGACGAGACCGGCCTCGACTATGGCGGCGTCGCGAGGGAGTGGTGCTTCCTGCTGGGACGACAGCTCTTCCATCCCCAGCTGGGGCTCTTCCGCTATGCGGCCACGAACAACTACACGCTGCAAGTGAATCCGCACGCGGCGCGCTGCCAGCCCGAGCACGAGTCGCTGTTTTGGTTCGTCGGCCGACTGCTCGGCATCGCCATCTATCACGGCAAGCTGCTGGACGCCTTCTTCGTGCGGCCATTCTACAAGCAACTGCTCGGGAAACGAGTGGCGCTCGCCGATCTCGAGTCCGTCGACCAGCAGTACTACAACTCGCTCGTCTACATCAAGGTGCGCCTCGTTTTTCCCTCGCTCTTTCATCAAGGCAATGAGGATGGAGGGAATGGCGTGGTCGGTTGCAGGAGAACGACCCGTCCGACCTGGAATTGACGTTCAGCGTGACGGAGGAGGTGCTCGGCGAGGTGCGATGCGAGGAGCTCTGCGAGGGGGGCAAGGATCTGGCCGTGAACGAGGAGAACAAGCACCGATACGTGGATCTGGTCGTGGACTGGCTGCTCGTGAAGCGGAACCGCACACAGATGGATGCCGTGATCAAGGGCCTGCACGAGGTTGTCGGATCGTGGTCTTCTTCGTGGGCGAGTGGCAAGAAGAGGGCCCCGTTGTAGGTGATCCCGTCCACGCTCCTCTCGCTGTTCGACGCCTCCGATCTGGAGCTGCTGCTGTGCGGCCTGGAACAGATCGACGTGGTCGACTGGAGGAGGCACACGCACTACAAGGGCGGATTCGCGTCCAACTCGCAGGTTGACTAAAAGCCGTCGCCGCCTGTGCACTTGATTGACGGAGAGCGGTTGAAGGTGATCCACTGGTTCTGGCGCTGCGTGGCCGGATGGGACGGCGAGCAGAGGGCCCGACTTCTGCAATGGGTCACCGGAACGTCTCGAGTCCCGATGAACGGGTTCCGCGAACTGCAAGGAGCGCAGGGTCCGCAGCGATTCACCATCGAGAAGTGGGGAAATTCGGACATGCTGCCGCGAGCTCACACTTGGTAAGCATCGGAATTTGGCCTCCCCTCCCCGACGAAGTCAAATCTACTCTGATCCGTTCCAGCTTCAATCGTCTCGACTTGCCACCCTACAAGCACTTTTCGGACTTGCGCCAGAAGCTACTCACCGCCATCGAGAACTCGGAGATTTTCAGCGGAGTCGACTGAGCAATTGCACTTCGGCCATTCATCATGCTACTGTAGCGAGCCACCCCACCCCCATTGCATGAGATTCTTTCACTTAGCTATGCATACATGCCAGCCAGTCGGACGACCACTCTTCCTCCTACTCGTGTAGGGATCGATGGAGGAGGTGAGAGAGAGCGAGGACGCCTGTTCTGTGATGCCGTCTTCGATCTATACAGCAAGGACGATGACATACTTCTTGTCGCATGCCGCAATCGGCGGGTACAATAATGGAGGCAGCGAGATGACGCTGCTGATATAGTACACAATCGTGACCACCACCCCATGTACGGTGCGGATAATCATCATCATCATCATCCGTGTGGATGAAGCAGCAGCACAATAAGATGCGCACTTTGGTTGTAGTCTCGTGTGGGGCGATGTAAATGCACCTGAGCTGGGGCGAGGGATACAGGACTGCGAGTTGAATGCGCCTACTGGACAGGAAGGCCACACCTTGAGGGAGACGGAAGAGCTAATAGACACCCGCCACACGTGACACGCGCGCGATCTTGGCGACTAGAGTTCCTCGTGTTCCAGCTTCTTCAGATGCTCGCCGTAGTTGGTCGCCTCCGAGCCGACGAACAGCTGGTGCGCATCCACGACCTCGGCCAGCGACAGACGCTCGTCCTGCGAGAGCCAGACGATGACGTTGCCGCTTGACAAGCTCAGGCGCACACCCAGCTCACCTTACTGACGTCGGCCCCGTCCATCAAGTGACGCGCCTCCTGAGCGGCAACCTCGCCGACGTCGGGCACCAGCCAGCGACGGATCTCCTCGCCCGTCAGCCGACCGTCCTTGTTCTGAAAGCGCACGGTCGGCAATGGGCAATCGAGCAGCGCTCGCGCACCGTGTCGTAGTCGGCCAGGAAGCGGTTCTTCTCGACGGCGTGCCACTCCGAGTTCGGCTGCTCGTGAATGTCGCCGAGGAACTCCTTCAATAGCCGGACCCTGTGCGTTCAGACCACCACAAAAGCGCCACTCGCCTTTAGATCGATCGCGCCGTCCTTGTTCGCGTCCTTCTCCTTCATCGTCAGCTGAAGAGTGCAATCGTTGTGGTGGGAAAGGACGAATAATGGGGAGGAGGCGAACCTCGACGAGCGTGACGTGCATGTGGGGATAGTTCTCCGGATTCAGGAAGGCGGCCGTCTCGTTCCGACTCAGTCGTCCGTCTCCGTCCGTGTCGGCGGTCTTGTAGTACTTTCTGTCCTCCTCCAGCAGCCTTTGGTCGTCCGCGTCCAGATTGTCCTCGTTCTGGTCCGGGAACGAGTCGGCCACGTACTCGGCCCACGTCACGAAACCGTCGCCGTTCGTGTCCATATCTCGCATCCTATCCTCGACCTCCTCCTCGTCCAGGGCCACCATCGATCTAGACAACCTCACTCTAGCATTCAAACAAGTCCAGCCACCTCCTGATCCACTTGGTCAGCTCTGCCATATCCACGAAATCATCGCCGTTCAAATCCATTCTCTTGGCAAGCACGGCCAGCCGTTTCTTGGCTTCGTCGGCGGGCAACTCGTCAAACTCGGCGGCAGTCTTTCGCGAACCTGCGCAAGTGGAAGAAGAAGACGACGATGGTGACAATCTCTATGTAGTAGTACCCAGGATAGCTTGATGATCGGAGTGAGCGTCGTGCTCTCCGCCATGGACGTGTTGTCGAAGATGCGCAGCCGCTCCGTCCACTTCTCGCTCCTTCTCGGCAGTCACGCACAGAAGGCAGGCAGAAAGCGCTAACAGAACTCGGGTAATTCGTGCCATATCTGCAAGTGTGCACGACCGTTTTCGCGTTGCACGACGATCACGGGTCGGGTTTTCCCCCCGGGCAACTGGTTGGATAGCTCCAACAGGACGAGTGTGACCTCGCGACGCCCCCGCAATGTCATAAAAAGCGCGCGTGCGCAAGCAGATAAAATCGGCGGCAGCAGCAGTAGCTATTGACACACATGTTCCACTTCTAAGGGATGTCGTACGAGCACAACTGACATTCCGTATGCAAAGCTTCCACGGATCGTTCTCGATCGATAATCCGCGTTTGGCTTTGTCAAGAACGCAAGAACTGTCGAAAACGGGAAGAGGGGGGCAGCATACAGACGTTTTCAGCTTGAAGCGAAAGGGATTCCCTCGGATCCGACGAATACCGCGGATGCACGATCGGCGTTCCTCTGATTCGGTCTCTTCGCTCCGAGATGGGAGCCGGCCGTACGATTTTGAACGGTCCCGTTCGTCGTTTTTCGAGCAAACCGTCGACATCCTCCGTCCGGACGTCCGTCTTTGCGTCTGGATTGTCGGCAACCGGTTGGTTCTCCTTATTTCATACCATTGCTCATCATCACCATCATATGAAATGCAGGTGCATTTGCGATTCCCGGGATTGTGTGCACCGGCGAGCAGGGTGTTGTGCGATCGTCGTTCTCGGCCAAGCCGCTGCACATTGGCTACTGTGTGGACAAGAATGTGAAACGAGTGACCGCGGGATTCGGGTTCTCTCTCTTCGCGAGCAACACTCGACTGCACGGCGCTGGAATCAACACCGCGTGAGTAGGCGCTCGCTTTTCGGCTGGAAATGCGTCCAGATTTGAGGCGACAACTCGGACATCCCAGCGGCGAGTCCATCAGCGACGAGTTCAACTACTTCCCCAGGGGGCGAGGAGTTGCGGTACCGCTGAAGAGCGATGCTAAGGTGAGAGATTGATCCAAGTTCCTCCTCGACTGGCGACTTGGCAGATCGTCGCACTGTCGTCCGGTCGTGCCCATTCACTTCTGCTCGACTCGTCCGGTCTCCTGCGATGTTGGGGCGACAACACCTCCGCGCAGTGCACGTCCTTCTTGGAGGGTCGACAGCGTAGCGTAGGACTTGGGGATTGGCGCCACAGCCATAGAGAGCCGCTCCTATTTCAGGTGACGGAGAAGCCGATCGAGCTCGACGATGTGGTCGGCGTGCACTGCTCGTACGACACGTCGTTCGCGGTGACCTCGACCGGCCGCGTCTTTGCGTGGGGCCGAAATGACGAGGGTCAGTGTGCGGCCGGCACGTCGACCGCGTGCATCGAGGACCCGACGCAGATCGGCGGCGACGCGGAGGGCGAACGAATCGTCAAGGTGGCCGGGTGCGCGGACACCGTTCTGGCCATCACCGAACGAGGCGATCTACTCGGCTGGGGTCAGAACGAGTACGGCCAAGTGTTGGGACAGCCAGATACGCAGGTTTTCTCATTGCGCATTCAGTTCTGGCCAAAATCTCTAAACCTATAGGTCTCCGTGCCTCGCTGGATGGGGGTGTCGAACGTGCTGGACGCGGCCACGTCCAGTTCCTCTGTATTGGTACTACTGAAATCGGGGGAACTGCTCTCGTGGGGTATCGGACAGTCAACGCTCGGGCTGGGGCCACGCGTGCGGCACTGCCAGAAACCGGTACAACTGGACGCCCCACTCTTCCAGGCACATCTCGGATCCAAGAGCAAGGTTGCCGAGCTGGCTAGCTAGTATACGCTTGGGATAGACGAGAGACGTCCGTTTCAGCTGGTGTCATGTTTTGCCGGCGAGACGGCGTGCTACGCGGTGACGAGCGCGGGCGAGTGCTTCAGCTGGGGCGACAACCGATACGGGCAACTTGGACTCGGCCACAACAAGCCACAGAGCTTTCCCATGCTAGTGAACGTCTCGAAACCGGTCAAGTCGGTCGCCGTCTCCTCCACGCACACGCTCTTTCTTTGCGCGTGAAGATTGTTGCTGGCCAAATGTGTTGATACGCGTCATTGTGTGATGCTGCGGTAGACGTCCGCCAAAGATATCTCTTCTTCCCTGGAGAGAAGGGCATAATGCAATCACCGGGTGCTGGATTGTTTCAGAATGTCGAAGATTGTGCAGGCTGCCGGTCTGCTGGTCTGGCGCCAGCGCAATGCGGCCGATCCCGTCGAGTTTTTGCTGCTTCAGGTACACGCCGCGTCCTCGTCATCATTGTCTACAAGTGTCCACGACTTTAGGCCTCGTACGAGCCGTATCACTGGACGCCGCCCAAGGGTCATGTGGATCCGGGCGAGGAGGACAATCTGCAAGGAACTGCCCTGCGCGAGACCTCTGAAGAGGCCGGAATCGAGGCGGACGCACTGCAGATCGATCTCAGCTTCAAGAAAGTGCTCGAGTACCAGGTATTTGCGGAAAAGCGGTTGCCTTTGAATACCTTTCACCCCTGCAGGTGAAAGGCAAACCCAAGGAGGTGACCTACTGGCCGGCCAAGCTCATCGATCTCACTAAGGACGCCAGGCTGTCGCACGAACACAAGGCATTTTGCGGGACAATATGGTCACACATGAAAACCTCGCGTGTTTAGGACTTCAAGTGGCTGCAAGTCGAGGAGGCGTGCAAACTGGCCAAGTTTGCGGAGATGGAAACGCTTATCCGCGAGATGCACCAACACATTCTAGGCCAGAAGCTGTGATAACGACAGTATATGCGCTTGTTGCCACCACGAAATAGTGAGTAAATCCGTTTACTCGACATCAGCCAGCTTGGTGCGCTTTGTGGAAGTTTCGCCCTCATCTTGATCCGACTCGGGCTTCCATTGCGGCGGTGCCCAGTCCTCGAGATAGCTGTTTTTGCTCTCTTCTGACACGGGATTCTTGTCAAGCACCATGAAGTCCTGGCCGTCCTTGATCTCGTCGAACGCGGGGTCCTCGTCCTGGTTCAGCGGCGGACTCGGATCGTCGTCGCCGTCGTTCTCCGTCAGCCAGGCCGCCAGTCCGACGTTGGATGGACCGGCTCTGTCGCACAACTCCTGGTTGATGTCGTGCAGCGAGTACTGCTCGCAGAATGCCGTCGTCTGTGGGTTCCTGGAAGTGGAATGCTGTGCAAGACACAATCGAATCGTCGTCATACTTGTAATAGCACTCGGGTTGCTGCGCTCGTACGGGATCCGTGGGCTTCTGTATGCGGCCGGTTCGCTTGAACGCATCGCTATAGTGCGGAACGGGCGTCGGCTTTCGTTCGGCCTCCTCGAGATTCCTGACGACGTCGGCGAGTCGAGTCGCCTCGGCGCCAGTCGGAAGCGAGAAGATCTGCATGATTTGTCCGCGGTATTCGGCACGCCGATGCAACCGTACCTTCTCGCTGCACTTGGACATCTCGTCGGTAGCCTTCAAGACGGCCAACCACTCGGGGTCGTACGCAAAGGAGCGCTCTTTGTGCGGAGCGTCGGCCGGAATGGGAATGTCCAGCACTTGGAGGAAGTGTCGTCCGGGAATCGGTTTGTCCAGTGCCAGGAATCGAGTCGGATCCGCGGGTTGCTCATTCTCGTCGACATCGTGCGAAACCATTGCAGCCCAGCCGACATGAAGATGGCCGGCGAAATGGTAGCGCGGTCGGAGCCACTGCAGCATGTATAGTTTACATGTGATGATGTGTAGCGCATGGGGCAAGCAAGAACCTGAATGAGCTGCATGCTGGCCGGATTGCCGAGTCGATTCGCTTCGATATCCTCCCGGAAGTAGGGCTTGATGCGAAGCAGCAGCTCCTTGTTTCCATAGTCCGTGATTCCGTTCGGCCAGTCGTGTGTCATCAGCACGTCAACGGCGTTGCCACCGGACACGCCTGAGTGAATTGTACATGACATATATAAACACACTGCAGCACCGTGTCGTAGCAGTCCAAGTCGGAAGGCTTCGATGGATCGGACGTGATAGACCGAGATCTTGTCGCCCCGGTTCGGAAACGGCGGCGTTTCGTAGTGCCCCTTCGAGTAGTCCATTCCCTTGTAGATTCCGGACCAGGCCGCTATTCGGAGTCCGCCAAAGTGCAGGACGTTCGCATAGCCTAGGACGAAGACCTCTGAAGACGTCGCGAAAGCGAACCAGCATAGTAGATGTTCGGCGCCACCCAGCCTCCGTACGGCAATTCCTGCAAGTAGTTGGACGCCTCGTGGTTGCCGCCGATGAAGAGCGTGGGAACGGGCGCCACCTGAAATATCGTCCACGTTCCGAGCAATCTCAAGGTCAGACCTTGCTTCCTTTGTAATACTCGTGAAACGTGCCCAGCTGGAGATGGGATGGCGGAACGTGCAGATGAGCAAGATCGCCAGAGTTCCGGACCGACTGGACGAGGCGGATAGTGGTGGAACGCATATATGACAAGGTCACTTGCCTGGAAGTCGCCGCAGCAGAGCACGAGATCGAACGGCTTGTCGCCTTGCTCTTTCTGAAGTTGCTCGCACAGCCAGTAGATACGATCCAGTTCGCCGTGCGAGCAACCGATCACCGCCACTCGAAGAGTGTTGCCACCACCTTCCGC
>JACMII010000497.1:0-15413 GCA_014805405.1 Bunonema sp. RGD898
CCGTACGAGATCGGCGCAGGGGCGCCGTAAGAGATCGGTGCAGGGGCGGCGTACGCAGGCTGAGGAGCGAAGATCGGCTGAGGAGCGGCGATCGCGTACGACTGCAACGCGTCATCGTGTTGATTGAATTGGGCGTCTTTTGATTTAAATCGCCTCCAGAAGAGCTGATTGATGCGGAGACGTCTCTGTGCTTTGGAGTAAGGCCCCTCAGTGCAATCGAGTCGCCGCAACAGTTGCCCATGGAATCGCGAAAAATGCATGCGAAATTTGTTTGTAAAAACGACGTTTGGCTTGGTCAAGCCACAGATTGCGTGAACTCACCGGCGCTGGAGCAGCGTAGACAGGCGGAGGAGGAGGAGGCAGGGCGAATCCGCCGCCGCATCCACCTCCGCACGGCAGCGGCGGAGGAGCGCAGCAGACTGGAGGAGGAGGAGGCGGTGGTGCGCAACCGCCGCATCCACAACCACCGCCGCAACCGCCGAACAGGAACGCCTCGGAGACGGAGAAGGCGGCGACCAGGGAGGCCAGAACCAGAGCGCGGAAGTGGTGCATGTTCACGCCGGAGGGAGTGCTGTTGCTGCTGCGAGGTGCCCATACTGGGACGCCCTCAGCTTTTATAGCGCACGTATGAACGGAAGGAAGGCGCGGTCTGTGCGCACTGTGTTATGCACAACCATTCTCCTCACCCTTTCTCTCCTCCTTCGCTGTCTCGCACTTCCGCCGCCTCTACTTTCGATCCAAGAATGGAAGTAAAAGCGGTGTGAAATGGCGCTATGTCCCGAAATTCTCCCATTTCAGGAAAGAGTTTTCCCGTCTCTAACGATTCCGTCTAGCTATTTGGTAGGCACTAATCCATGGGGCGCAGCCGTCGAAGTAAACGAGAAGAGAAGATCGAAAGTCGGTGCGGCGTCGACTACAGCAGCAACGCCAGCAATCAGTTGTTACACACCTGGGGAGGGAGAGAACCATAATTCAGTCCATGTGCAAACCGCGCCGCGGTCATGCCGAGAGGAGGAGCACAAAGCAGGGCTGGACGAGAACAAGGAGTGGGAAGGCTGCACAATGTGACTGCTACCGCTGTTGCAGCACTGTTCCTTAACGACCGCTGCCGCCGCCATCACACGTGGAGAGGCCCAACGACCGCAGCATGAGAGAGGGTGTGTGTGAAGGCGAGACCAGAAAGATCGAAATGCGCCTGAGGGCTGGGCGTTCGCAGAATTATCTCTTTTGTGGATAATTCTGCAGACTTCCAACCCTCAGAGTATGCCCACAGATCGCGATAGGATATGCACTCGAAAGTGAAGCCGACGCATTTCCTCCACGTCAGTTATCGCCTCATCTGCCGTCTGTGCAGGTTTCCCCACATGAGCAAGACTTATGTCGATCGTTAAATCTAAAAGACTACAGTGACTTGGGTGGCAAACAGCACTCGCAAGTCGCCACGTGCCGCGAACAAGCGGAAGATTGGTATCGTCATCTCTGATTCAGACGAAGAATAGCGATCGGAACATGGCGTCTTGCAGCGAGTACTGTTTTCTCTCACGCACACTCGAGATCAGCAACACGGTCGATGACCTTAATAACGGTAAATATATAGGAAACCATCAATCTAGGTGATTTTAAAACGTTTTCCGCGTGAGACTCACATTTTATTACTAGTAGCAAAAATCTGAATCAGGAACTGAGGGTCGGGTAGATGGGGTAATCGGACCCGCTGATTCCGAATATCTGGTTGGTTTTGGTGAAAATCGTGCAGTGGGCTTGCCAAAATGTACGTAGACTGCACCTATCCTCCTGCACGCCGTTCCTCACACATCATCACGGATCTTCTTCATCTCCGGCTGGGTGTCAAAGTACGCTGTCACATCTCCTTGCTCCTCCTATTCAGACATCGAGACATTTTGCCGAGAGACCAAGTTTGCGCGTCGCACCTACTACAGCTCAGAGTCCACGGGGGGCAGCGCCGAGTCGTTGTCGTAGATCTTATTGTCGTGCAGCGTCGGTCGCGCGCCGGTCGCCAGGCAGAGGCCTCCGAAGCGGTTGTGGAAGATGACGTTCGACTCAAGTGTCGCCATCGCGCCTCTTCTGATCTCTATGCCGGCAGCACAGCCTGAAGTTTGCGCGTGATACTGACACCGAAGCATCTTGCACTTCGCTACCCTCATAGACGCGATTCCTTCTGAGTATCGGATTCGACTTGGATGAAATGACCACGCCGGCCTGCGTATTGCGGTAGATGTCGTTCTCCTCGAGGATGCCGCGCCCTTTATTGGAGATGTGAACGCCCACATCGCGTCCGTCATAAATCTTGTTGCGTCTCAGTATCGGATTGCTATCGGTCTCGATCCAGACTCCGGACATGGCGTTGTCGAAGATCTCGTTCTCCTCCAGCACGCCCTGCCCGTTGGTGTGGATGCAGACGCCACCTTCCTGGTTGCTCCAGATCTTGTTACGCGCTATCCTCGGATCCGAGTGAGACTTGATCTCGATGCCGTCAAACGCATTCGAATGAATTCGATTCTCCATGAACTGGCCTCGTCCCTGAATCATTCATCGTCTCAACGTTTCACTCGACTCTCTGTAGTTCACCTTTTTGTGCACAAGGATACCGCACGCCTGCCCGTGGTGTACTTCGCAGTGCGTCACCGTTGGATTTGCGGCGTCTCTCACCTCGATTCCAGAGGATAGGTTGTTGTGGATGTTGCAGCTCTCAAAGTAGCCCATGCCGTGGTTGGACGCGTAGATGCCAGCAGCGTGGCCGTCATGGATGTGGCACCGTCGGAAGAAGCGATTCGCGCGGCTATTCACAAGGACGCCTGATGGTTTTTGTCAATGAGTTTTGATCGAAAGATGTGCAAGATACCGGCCTGACCGTTGCGCGCAATCTCGCAGTCCTCGAATTGGCCCTGCGCCTCGTCCGTCACGCAGATGCCCCCACTTTTACAGTCACACACGACGCAGCGTCGCATCTACATATGCATGCATACATTTCATCGACAATAAATCAGCACAATCAAACCTTGGGATTCGCAGCACTTCCATGTACATAAACCGCTGCTCCGACAGTTGCCGACGATTGAATGACGCAGTGTTCAACCAGAGCGGTCGAGTCGCCACAGATCTGCATTCACACGATCTCTTATTCACTTGAAAATCGAGTTTCATTCAATGCCCCCACCGTGGAGACGGAGAACATGTACCCTGCGAACGATAAAGTGAGCGAAACAAAAAATAACACTTTGACTGTCAAGCTTGTTCTATGGCTTGCACAAGGTCTTGCAATCTCGTTAAGTCTGCATTTAAAATGCGGAAATGAGAAATTGAGCATAATCTGCAGAGTGCACGCCTCCCGGTGAGGTGCCGAACGAATCCCGTGTGAGAATGTATCTAACCTGAAGAGCGTAGTGATACGGGCGCGCGTGTGCATTTCTGGCGAGAATCGCTGCTGCCGCGGCTCTGGAGTCGGGCACAAATCTTAACGACATTTGCTCCAAAACAGCATAAAAACGCCACCACGCACCGAACAGTCATCCATCCCAAATAGGCGCCTTGACTGCCTTCCGCCAAAACTACGGTCGTGTCAAGTCGCCCCTCGATGATCACTCGCGACGCAATATCGGGGCCGGCACCTGATATGGGTTCAATGATTTGTTTGATGCAATCAGTAGTCCCACTAGCTCCGATGATCTGAATGTCCGAGTTGATCGTCACCGTGGTCTCGGGAATGTAGAGGCCGGCGTGAAGGAAGATCAGTTTCTCGGCGTTCTTGCCGCGTGCCTTAACCAGTTGGAAGGCCTGCAAGTTAGCGTGACACTGCTGAATTACTCTGTCACCACCTGATCCAGTCGGTCGCACTGCGTGAGGCGTCGCCCGCCGGCACCGAAACCGGAATACAAGGAAGCATATCCCGGCCGAACGTGAACGCCGTCTTTCTGCAAGGCTTGTGTGTTTCTCTAATGTATTGATGATGAAGAAATGTCGGTAATGATCTAGCACTGACCAGCTGCTTGAAGCTCTCCTTCCAGGGATTGACGACGATAGACTCGTGTGGTTCGCGAAACTCGAATCGGCCGTGGCCGACGTGCAGCAGGGGAAGCGAGTACTCGAAGACTTCCTGGTAGAGCGACTTCCACAGAGTTCGGCGGTTCGCGATAGCCCGAAACTTGCGCGACACCAGGGCGCACCGTGTGAGATCGCCCTCGCAGAGATAGCCGAAGATCTGACAGTCATTGTTGAATGAGACTTGCGGAAAGAGTAACCTTAAGCATGAGTTTGGGCGGCAGATCCGTGAAGTTTGTTTCGGACATCGACAACATCTTCCTAAATAGGAGAACGATTAGCTAGTTAGCGATTGCTTTTCCCTGGTGAAGTCATGGTGTGTGGGTGCATGGAAAACTCCAGAATAAGTGCAAAATCGAGAAATGAGCATTTTCTTAACGAAGCATTCTTCAAAAATATCGGTGGGGAGCGAAACGGAAAATCTGTCGCATCGGCGCCACAGATCTGTGAAAACGTCTGTACAGATCTTTTTACACGGACCCGAGACCCCTACTGTGCGTTTTCAGCCCCTAAATCAGATTTTTCCCCGCTAATGACACAACGGGGGTCGATTATTTGAGTCTCTCGCGGAAAGCGTTTTAATTTCGATCTAGCCAACCTCAACTCATTGTCGAGCTCACTCGACGTGGCACGCTTCTCTGGCCCGAATGCTGTCATCCGCCTGATGAGCGCGTCCATCTCTTTGTCCAGTTTATTCATCATAGCAGGGCGTTGCTTCGACCGAAGAGCTCCAAAGACGGCGTATCGTTCCCTGTCCGTCTTAAATGGATGCAGCATCTCCAGGAAGACGAGACCCAGTGAGAAGATATCCGTACTATTCATGTAATTACCGGACTCCTGAACGCACACACCTCTCTTGATGGTGACACTATTTCCGCAAGTACCTGCTCGGGAGACATGTAACTTGGAGTTCCCGCACTTTGAGTGTGTTGACTACTCGTAGTGGATGAACTCGCGGTAAAATTTCCGTTGGCTCCGGAAGAAGATGACAGAGTCACATCAATGGCCAGTCCGAGGTCACCAATTTTGAGAACTGGCGCGGCTCCATCTCGCGATAATCCGAAGAAAATGTTTCCCGGCTACAAGATGCACAAAGTTGTGTGTCAGATGCGGTGTGTCCTCTCACCTTGATATCCCTATGTATCAGACCCGCGTCGTGAATATACTTGACGGCCGAGGCCAACTGGTTGAACCAATCAAGTGTCTGCGAGATAGGTCTTTGGTCTAGGCTTTGGTTCTGCCTAAGCCATTTGTGCAGGGTCGAACCGCAGCAAAATTCCATTCTGATGTAGAGATAGACCAGCTTGCTGTCTACCACCGGACATGCGTCTTCCTTGCTCATATCATCCGCTCGTATCTGGTTGGTGATCTCATTTGTGCTGACCGTAACAATTCTGTGGGAGAGTAGAATTGAGATTTACTTCGACACAATTTAGCAACACACCGTTCGCCCTCGGACACAAGCACCATCGGTCCGGGAGCCAGTAACTCGGTCTCCATTTGCGTGACGTCTTCTGGATCTGGTGATATATTGTTTTCCTTTCCATTCTGCTGCCGCCGTCTCGATCGAAGCTCTCGCAGCAGGTTATCGTCGTGTTCCTGTTGCCAACCTAGGCCCAGTTGTGGTTTCCACAATGTGCATTCTTCCTCACCGGGTGGCGGTTTCTCCAGCCATGCGTCGCAATATCGGACGATGTGTGGATGATCGAGTGGGGCCATGAGGCGTACTTCCCCCAGTACTTTGTTGCGCGACTGTTCCGTGTCGGCCACATAGACTCGCTTGATGGCATACCATCTTTTGTCTAACTCGTGTTGGGCTTTGAAGACAACACCAAATCCTCCACGTCCGACCACGGCCTGTATCGTGTACTCGCCGGAAAATCTGCTTTCGAAGGGTGCAGATTTGGTCGTACTGGCCGAGCTTGACTGAGTGGCTTGTGCCTGTAACGGGCGCTCAATCAATTCGTCTTAAATATTACGACATATTCGTGAAAAATACACTGCAATACCTTGCCCTTTGCGTGCTGCACGTTTCCCATTTATTTTGCCAACTCGGGCATCTGCTCCACCTGAACGATTGCTGTACCGGTGGACAACCGGAGAAGGAGGATTTCGGGGAAGCCGGATCGTCTAGTGGTGGATGAGATCGAGCGACGACGCGCACTCTTAGGGACTCGATAACGAACTGACACGGTTTGGATGAGGAGTTGACAAGAATTCACACATTTTCTTCTATTTTTTCACTCGTGAGCCAGGGACCGAGAGCGCATAGAATGAGAGAGAGAGAGAGAGTAAGAGTCGTAGGCATAATTGCTGTGGGATCGTTAAAATGTGGAAAGAACGAAGCGTGGACAGAGCCAATCGTATGTTATCTATGCGGACCGACCCATTCATGTGACGTTATGAGCAGCGACGCGCACTTTTAGGGTCTCGACAATGAACTGACACGATTCGAATGAGGAGCTGGCAAGAATTCACACATCTTCTATTCTTCACTTGTGAGCCAGGGAACGATCTGACGATCGTAAACGAGCGTGCGTTCCAACACGCGCCCAACCTGAAGGGGAGATCGAAAGTGTACACTGCTTCCCAATGGTCACGCCCGCTATTATTCGACGAAGAAGATGGCAAAACGTTTCCCGTGCCCTTGCGAATACGATGAGCACCGGAGACGAAAACGTCGAGTGCGAGTGATTGGGCACCGTCCTGTAGGAACAGCAGAGCGCCTTTCGTCTCTCACTCTACCCCGGGTGAACGTCTTTGACTAATAACAAATGGGTTCGCTGTGGATGAGGGGAACAGAAAAGTGACGTATCATTGAGAATTTCGGATTGCAAGATGTGTACCAGTGGCGGATCGCTATGGCTTGATACCACACCCAGACGGCGGTAGAGCAACACCCAGACGCGACCAACCAACGAGAGCGGACACTTCCTGGAGCGAACAATCAAGAAGGGAATCGAGGACGATGACTACCAACTTTTCCCATTTACTTCTTCAGACCAGAACGAGGAGACGGGGTGAGTGTGGACGAGTGAAGAAGAAACAAAGGTAGAGGCAGGACTGTCTGTGGGCTATCACAAAACATACGGCGCCTAAACCGCGGGCGCAGATGGCTTGCCAGTGCTGTTGTGTGTGTGTGTGTGTGTGTGTGTGCGTATGCATGTCTTTCCCTCCTTTCTTCCTGGTCGCCGCGGTGATACCAAGACTCTTTGAGTCTATCGCGGAAAGCGTTTTATTGATGATGATGACTGCCATCATACGTATATTGATTAGCGCGGTTTCGCTGAATTAGCACGTGACGCACGGCGGGGGACACATGCCGCACGACTTGGCACACACCGCCTTCTGCGTGGTCGTGTAGGAGAGCGACGTGCAGAAGCCGTTCGTCACCCAGTTTGCACAGCTGCATTTCTCAAATTGTCCTCCAGAAAAGTTGTCACAGTTCACCTCACTGTGCTGTCTTGACAGATCGATCGCGGGTAGCAGGCCATCGAGCCGATCGACGAATTAGTTGACGAGGCACAGCAGTTGCCTGCCGGGCAGAAGTTGCCGCTGATACAGGCTGAAAACCATCTTGCCGTTCATTTCGCTCGAATTCATAGGCACATTCGAGATGTTCGGACGCGAACTCAGCTGACCGAATTCCCTGTGGCCAATGTGCTTTATGCGCCCTCGCGGGCCGTACACCGGTCCCCTCCGCCGGTGCTCCACGTTGGGCTGGTCACCCACGTGGAGAGGTGCACACCATAGAAGAAGAGGCCGGTCGGGAGAACGCCCGCCATCCGCCCCGGACAGAGCAACAGCAACAGCAACAGCAAAAAGACAGTCGCACATGTGGGACGCGGAGGCGAGAGGGAGAGGCGGAGAGAGTGGTAGCTGCGGATCTCGAGAGAGAGGGCTGACGCACGGACGCACGACTCGGTCTGTCTTGTGATCAGTGAGTCTTGTGGTTAGTCTGGCAGTCTAGCAGACAGGCTCACACAGTCTCACCTCGCTAGGCCCACGCACGGTCCCATCCTCTTCAAGAAAGGAAATGAAGGTCGATCACTGACGACAGCGGTTTGTTCGTCGGGGTGGAACGGGAACGGGATAGGGGAACGTCGCGGGTGGGACCCTCCACTAGGGCTGGAACTAGTGCGGTAGGGTGGTGGCGAGGTCGGCGGTAATCGAGAGGCGGAGACACGGGTCTCCGAAATCGGTTATCACCGCAATCGGAACGGCTTCGGAGGTGGGTGCACAACCGCCCGAGGACCGATTGCGGACAGTCAGGTAAAGGCTGGGGAAGTTGGCCGCCCGGGAGCTCGCAGGTGAGTGCAAGGCCCGGCGGGATTCCCCAAGATCCAGAATCAGTAGCAGTCGGATAGGTGAGGCCCAGCACCTAAACTCTGGGAGGCATTCTGGCGGAGCCAACGGAGCGCACGGTCAACAGCCGGTCTAGCCAACTGGCTGCGCTATCCTATTTGGCGTCGGAACATATCCTGCGGGAATCTCCGTTAGATCGCTTTTTGAAAGGTTCACGATTTCGCACCACCCATTGAATCGTGTGAGTCAGCTGAGTTCTACACGCATATCAGTGATAAAGTCCCCAGCCCGATTGGGCACTTGGTGGTCGAGAAACGGAAAAATCCCCCTGACCACGCCTGGCAGTTCTTTCCGGCAAGAATTGGCGTTGTATGCAGGGCAAACTCTCTCTTAACATGGATGGAAGTGAAACTAGCCAACAACCTGCTGTGTCTGCGGACTCAAATCCTTGACGATCTTGATGGCCACCGGTGCTTTGGGCCCGTCTCGTCCTTCCGGCATCCAGATGCCCGCGTACACGACGCCGAACTCGCCACGGCCCAGTGGACGGCTAGTCTTGTGAGTGAGCTGCTCGGCCGGGATCAGAATCAGTCGGTTCATGTTCGGCGTCGCGTTCGGGTCCACGGGTGCCAGCGGAGGTAGCACCGGCTCGTTTAAGTACCTCTCTGTCTCCAAGTCCTTTCGGTAGCGATTGCAACGGTAGATGATCGCCCCGATGAGGACGGCGATCACGACCAGTGCAAAGATCGACAGCGACAAGGCCAATTTGACGCGCCGACTACGAATCGCATCGCGATCCTCCTTGCTGCAGCGCTTGTCTTCGTACGGACCGAATGGCTCGTCGGGCGGGCACTTCGTGGCGCATTTCTTCGTGCCATCCGGTTGCAAGATCTCGGCGATCCGGCACTGAGTGCAGTCTATCTCGGATGGGCCGTGGCAACCGTCGCAGGTTTCGTCGCAGCGCCCACACTGCTGAGAAAGAGATGTTGAGTCGTTCTGGTGCTCGATCAGGTAACGATCAGGTCCGTCGCAGGAGAGCGTGCACGTTTCGGGGAACTTGCCGCTCACTTCCAACAGGGTGTAGGACCGGCACTGGCAGCGGACCGAATTGTCGTGCGTCTGTATTGTGCCAATCGATCGAATCGACTCGCCACGGACGCTCACTCGGACACGACGACTCAGATTGTTGAGATTATTGACAAAACGTTACGTGATCGGCCTGCTCGCGATTTTTTGGATTCGCCACTCCGAACATTTGGTTTTCGCGCGCGGCTCTCAAACTGGAGGAGAATGACGACGATTTTGGTGCGCGTATTGAGAGTTCGCGAAAACCACCGCCAGCAGGACGAGAGAGAGACATGTTGCCTGGCGCACACACACGTACCTTGACGCCCAGTCCCGTGCAGTTGAGGCACTCGGGACTGCAGCTCACGCAGATCTGTGCGTTTTCATCTCCTCGTGGTATGCTACGGACGGACACATACGCTGTCCTCGACGCCTTCGATCTTATTCCCGGTGGCATTGAGCGAAAAGTACGAGTCCAGGCGGCTCTCCGTGCAGACCTTGCTCGGAGACGTGCCGA
Source organism: Bunonema sp. RGD898 (assembly GCA_014805405.1). Taxonomy (NCBI): domain Eukaryota; kingdom Metazoa; phylum Nematoda; class Chromadorea; order Rhabditida; family Bunonematidae; genus Bunonema; species Bunonema sp. RGD898. Next base: position 9,947 of record JACMII010000497.1, read on the forward strand.
CTAGGCAGCGCTCGACCTGAATCCACGTCTTTCTATTCACCACGCTCGTTCTCTCGCTCACTCCCACCGAGACTGAACGTTCATTATTTTCCTTGCGAACAGTCTCTCTTTGCGCCCCCGCTCACTACCGAAGTCTGTTCTACTTGAGTGCAAACTACAGCACACCCTCTTCAAATCGGCCACCAAAGCCAACGGATGACGTTTCCTCCGATCCTCAATTCACATCTCTCTTCCCGTTAAACTCGGCGACTTCCCGTACCGTTCCCGGCCAAGTGTTGCCGTCGAACAGTTTGGCAAATCGGCAGCGATTGCAACCGCCTGGTCCCAGAATCGGCGCTGGCCCCGTGCATCCGTAGTCGTAGCACGTGTCATGGCAAGGCGTGCAGGTCGTGTCGTTGGCATAGTACCGGTCGATCCAAAAGTCAGATAACTTTTCTCACAACTCAATATAAAATGGGTCTTTGGGAGCAGTTCAAAAGTGTGTTCGGCAGCTCAAAGTCTCCTCTTTCGAATGGTGTCCTTGGATTTGGATAATTCTTACGCTGGTGCAACTGTAGACCGCGCGGGGCAGACTACCTACGATCTCATAGTGGCCACTTTAGGCCAGATGAGATCGGATGAGATATGAAATGAAATTTCTGTGGTCAGAAATGCGGTTTTCCTACACTTCCATGCTCCGGAATTGCAAATTCGTGAAAAAGTGCGAATGTTTCGCGATTTTCAGCAAAACTCGAAGCTGTGTAATCTGAAGATGACGATGGGAGTCGACTTACAGAGCCTCGTTCTCAGCGCTCCGTAAACAGCAGAAGCTCAAACTTTCAGATCCAGTAGAGGACAAGTTCCTCTATCATCCAGAGAAGTTTCACTTTCATACCCCATCTGGTTGCCGTGATCACAACGGCCGTAGGTGGTCTGCCCCGCGCGGTCAGCAGTTTGCACCAGCGTAAGAATTGTCCAAATCCAAGGGCACCGTTCGAAAGAGGAGACTTTGTACTATCGAACGCACTTTTAAACTTTCGTAAAAGACTCATTTTTGGGTCTCAGGTAAAGGTTGCCAGAAAGTAATCCGCATTTCTGATCACCCTGTAAATTGGTTTCTGACAAGAGCGGCGCCTTAGCACTGATCGTGGTAGAGCACCGTGGTCGGTGGTGGGAGACGTGTACGGTGCCGGTATTGCACGCGTGGTTGTAGACGCTCACCGAGCGTATCACATAGTTCTCCGTGCCGAAGTCGCGCCCAAAGTTGGTCGGTTCGCTTTCTAATATCGTGTACTCGTTTGGACAATATTTTATACGCATCGTACTCGGTCCTCTGAAGCAGACCGTCTGGCCCGTGCAGTCGGAGTGCTCGTTGAAGCACATGCACCTGCGAAAACGATTCGTAGTGTAACATAGGGTAGGATAGCACTAGGGTCAAAGTGATTTCTCATTGCCGTTTTAAGGGAGCGAAAGGATAATTGCGAGGAATATCTTCAAAAAACCGGGATCTAAAATTAGATTTTGTTCATAGATTTTCGGGAAACTTTTTCAGTTGATCAGGAAGAGTGTTTCTTCCTCTAGCGTACGGAGCATTCATCATGAAATCAAAGACGCCTCCATCCTCGTCGAGTTATTTCCAATGGTAAAAACGAGATCGTTCTTGGGTGCACATCCTGACGGCTGCTATGTTAGACATTTGAACGTACCATTCTTCACTAGGCAGCTGAATCACTGCGGATCCCCCGCCACGCTCTTGGTTCGTGAACTTGCAGCGCTGAAATATTTTTTTCCTCGCATCAAAAACAACGAGACTCTGACATCGATAGGATGGCAGCGGTCCGCGCCGCTCCAGCTGAAACGCACGGCCGGGTAGGTCGTCTCGCTGTGGTCTGCGGCGTCGGACGCTGATATTATGCGCAAAATAGGGCGAAAATACCGTAATGATGGAAGAGCTTGAGCGTCGCGTCTGGGGTCCAGCGGCGCGTGCGGACTGTCTGCACGCATGCTTTCCTTGATTTTCACGATCAGATCCGGATCACCTTGTTCGGGTGTGCACCGCAGGTTGCCGCTAGAAACAGGCACGGCAGTAGCGCAAACATGAGACGGCGACGTGACATGATGGCTCTGCTCCGAATTGTTCCCTTCACGTTCTCCCTTCCTTTCAGTCTCCGTTCACTTCTTATCGGGCATGGGGAGCGGCTTTCTTGGGTTCACAGTCGACAGCATCACGTCCGATTCCCGTGACAAGACCATTTGATCTAAGAGCCAGGACAACAAGACGAACCGACTCTTGTTTGACGGACCCTTATCAGTGCGTAACAATCCTGCCCTTTTACTGGCGTGTATGTGCCTTCGCTGACGCAGCACTTCTTCCGAGTCTCACGTTTAGTGCTGCAAAACTAAGGTCACTCCCGTCCTCCCCGCAACGACTGCTGGAAATGACGAAGAAGGGGCCAACAACTGCACATGAACGGACTAACACAAATACAGAAATGCCAACTTCATGCGGCCCTAAACACCGATTACTCTGCTGCACCTATTCCATGTGCTTGTTCAATTGTGCACTCACAATGCCTGCTCCATCTCAGTGTACAGACCGCTACACAAATACTAGCGATGTATTGTCAACCTTGTAAAGCCGCCCCAATTGTGTACCACATGAATTCTGTCCTTCTCAAGTAGCGTCCATCACCGTCACCTCTTGTTTCTCTACATACGCCATTATTTTGTACAGGTGTTCTCCGCCTCATGTGCACCGAACCTAACCAATCCATCTTCTTTCTTTTCTTGCGCGCCGCCTAAATCTGGACTGTCAGCGCCACGGGCTCTCTCCGTCGATGCACCAGAACGGCGGACTAGATTTGCATGTTCATTGATTTGCTTTCTCGGAAACACCTGTTGGAATCCGAACGGCAGTTGCACCAGCTGGGCGCGCCATCCCTCGACTCGCAGCAGAGACGAAGAAGCAAGTTGGTGCAGTGAAACTTGGTGAATTAGTAGTTCTTAGGCCTCTTCTATCTATAGCAAAAGTGTTTTTGCATAGCTCTAATATCCACCGTTTTCCTGTCGACAGAACATTATGCAAATAATCGTTTCCTCAAAACATACCCTCAAGTCATGTTTGAGGAGTAACACGGGAGCTCATCGGGAAAAGCTCGCCGAGTCTCTATATCCCAAAAGTTTCATCGAAAACGGTTCACAAACAAGAAAGTTAGAGAGAGAAGATCAGAGCTTTCCCACCAGCCCAATAAAATAGGTTTGCATCTCTCAATGGAGCCGCAACATAATTTGTTGAAAACGAAGAGAATGCACGAGCGCAGTGGATGCCGGCTAGACTTGATTCATGTACGTGTGCGCAATAGGTGCTGAAATTGGCATTGTTTCTTGCGGATTGGTTTCTGACAAGAGCGGCGCGCTGTTTCGGGTGTCTTTCCCATGCCGCAGCCGGCGCCTTAACACTGGTCGCGGTAGGGCACCGTGGGCCGGTGGTTGGAGACGTGTGCGTTGCCGGTATTGCACATGTGGTCATAGACGCTCACCGAGCGTATCACATAGTTCTCCGTGCCGAAGTCGCGCCCAAAGTTGGTCGGTTCGCTTTCTAATATCGTGTACTCGTTTGGACGATATTTTATACGCATCATACTCGGTCCTCTGAAGCAGACTGTCCGGCCCGTGCAGTCGGAGTGCTCGTTGAAGCACATGCACCTGCGGGAACGATTCGTAGTGTAACATAGGGTAAGATAACACTAGGGTCAAAATGATTTCTCATTGCCGTTTTAAGGGAGCGAAAGGATAATTGCGAGGAATATCTTCAAAGAGTCTAGATCTAAAATTAGATTTTATTCAGACTTTCGAAAACTTTCTCGGTTGGTCAGGAGGAGTCGGCTTATTCCTCTATCGTACGAAACATTAAGCATGAAATCAAAGACGCTTCCATCCTCGTCGAGTTATTTCCAATGGTAAAAACGAGATCGTTTTTGGGTGCACATTCTGACGGCTGCTATGTTAGACATTTGAATGTACCATTTTTCATTAGGCAGCCAAATCACTGCCGATCCCCAGCCACGCTCTTGGTTCGTGAACTTGCAGTGCTGAAATAGTTTTTCCTCGCATCATAAACAACGAGACTCTGACATCGATAGGATGGCAGCGGTCCGCACCTTTCCAACTGAAATCTACGGCCGGGTAGGTCGTCTCTTTGTGGTCTGCGGTGCCGAACGCTGATATTATGCGCAAAATAGAACGAATATACCGTAATGATGGAAGAGTTTGAGCGTTGCGTTCGTCTTGCTGCCGCCGGATGACTTCTCTACGATTTGCACTTGCTTAACGTGTCCGTCCTTGTCGACGGTCAGCTGCACTTGCACGATCACGTCGCCGCCGCGGCGTTGTCTGCTTCTCGATACTGGCCGTCTCTCCAGACAGAGTCGCTCAATCTGCATAGAGTAGCAATGTTACATCTCTATTGCAAGCCTCACTCCATCCAGATTCTCGCAGTCCAGTCCATCGTTGAGCGCCGCCACATCTCCTGTGGTCATGCCGTGCGCCTCGGCCACCGACCGACAGCTCTCGCTCGCGTCCAGCTCGTAATGGCGCGTGCAGACTGTCTGCATGCATGCTTTCCTTGATTCTCACCGTCGACAGATCCGGATCACCTCATGCGGGTGTGCGCCGCAGATTGCCGCTAGCAACAGACACGGCAGTAACGCGAACATGAGGCGACGACAAGACATGGTGACTCTGCTCTGAATTGTTCCCTTCACGTTCTCCCTTCCTTTCAGCCTCCGCTCGTTCCTTATCGGGCATGGAGAGGGGCTCTTTTGTGTTCAGTCAACAACATCACTTCCGATTCCCGTAACCAGAGCATCCGGCGCGATAGCCAAGACAGCAACACGAACCGGCCCTTGTTTGGCGAGTCCTTATCAGTGCGTAACAATCCTGCCCTTTCACTGGTGTATACGTACCTTCGCTGGCGCAGCACTTTTTCGAGTTTCTTTTTGGTAGGACGAAACTAGGGCCACTCCCTCGTTCTCCCCACAATGACTGCCGGAAACGATGAAGACAGGTCTAACAACTGCACATGCACGGACCAACGACAGTAAATGCAGAAATACAATGCAATCAGCAACAAGCAAAGCAATGAGAGTCTGGCTGAGAAAGATGGTGCTGGACTTGCCACAGCAGGCCGTATATTCATCGGGTCCTCCACAGCAAGCCCATCAGCGTAGCACCCAAACGTGGAAGAAGTCGGAAGCCAGCTCGTGAAAGCCAACCTGGCACTCGTCTTCGTTGGGAACCAGTCACTGCGTCATCCGTGACTACATTGACGTCTTCTTCCATAAGTTTTGCATTCACCGTGATCAAATTTGCCATGGTAAATTTGTCACAAGTGTTTTGTGACACTGCTGGTAAACAACACGTTGATTGTGCAGTCGACATGCACCAATTCCCTTGAGCATTGAGACAAGAGAGAGATTAGGCATGATTC
>JACMII010000498.1:0-15373 GCA_014805405.1 Bunonema sp. RGD898
ACGACAGTCGTTTAATTCTTGTGCAGATGGACCAGTGCCCGCGTGCAGGAAAGTTGACGAGGCTCGGTGAGGTCCCCACATAATCCACTTTAATAAGACTTTTATCGAGACTACTAAGTGACTGACAGGCCTCGCCTAGCCTACGCGAGGCTTACCGAGCGTCTAGCTTCAGCAAACGTCCCATTAAAGTGGATTAGGCGAGGATCTCGCTGACTTTCTTGCACGCGGGCATCGGTCGTACGTGTTCGCCATAGTCGAAAGCCTTCCTATGAGAGCAGACAAAAAACTCGCCCAATGCAGGATTCGACCTCCGCACTTTCCAGCCTCAACTGTGAGGTGAAAGTGCTCGGGTGAAACGCAGACGCCCTGTACCCGTCTGCAAGAACGTCGGCGGGGCCCTCGCCAGCGAGCTAGAGAGTGTGCTAAAACGAGAGACACCAGACATAGAAAGCCTTTGGCGAGGCTTAATGAGGCCCCCGCCAACGTTCTTGGAGACGAACACCGCATACTCCTCACTTTATTCAGCCGTGGGACGTGTCCGACTACCCCTGCTGTGCGATTTTCAGCCCCTGAATCACTCTTGTCCGCTGGTAACACAAAGGGAGCCGATTGTTTGGGTCTCCCGCGGAAAGCGTTTTACTCGTGTTCCCATCTTTCCGTGTCACCACGATCGATTGTGTGAAGGCGGCATTCATTCTAGGCAGAAGAGATGGCGACGCCCGTCGGCCTCGTCAACAACGAACTCACTTCGCCCACGACCCAAATTGAACTGGCCGAGTGGGAACGCCAGAGTGAGGCGATTCTTCAGTGCACCGCGGTCTGACTCGATTCTCTTCGAATTGCAATTATTGCAGAGTCGTCTCCGCTTCTGGACTTGGCCATATGTCATTCTGGTCGGATTCTGCGGGACGATAGCCTTCCTTGCATGCCTCTATAACGGAGACATCTCGGCTGGGCTGAGAGGCTTTTTCGGTCGGGATACATCCATGAGAAGACGATGTGCTTGTTGCAGCTGGAATTATAGTGATCGGACTGACTTGGTCGGCACGTCGTGGTGCCAAGGAGCTGTCGATTTGCAAGCTGCTCCCCTACCTTTTTTATTTGGTGACCGCCTTGTATTGTGGTAGAGTATCGTTTCACTGCAGCTGATTGTCTGGCTCACCACTCTGGTGGCCATCTTTTTGGTCTTCATGATGTCCATGCAGCTCCCAATTGGAGCGGTCCTCATCGCAGTCCCCCTTGTCGTCCTCATCATCATCATCAGCATGCCGCTCTACCTGTCCGCCAAGCTCTGCGTTCAGATTCGTTCGCGCGCTCGGCGTCGCATCATCCACTTGGCACTGATGAAGAGTGATTGCTGAAGAGAATGAACTCGTGGAGGACGAACCGTCCAACGTTTGAAGCAGGCAACCGACCGAAGATCGACTACCATCTCAATCAATCTGATCGCACCGGATCCTGCGAGACAAATCACATGAACACTATCAAGGGCAAGGCTATCCTTGCTGCAAGTTAGAGAGTCTCTCTGCATGCAAACGCAGCGGCATTTGAGGTGGAGTCGAGGGAAAATGCGACAGTTCGGTCTGTGCATCTGCGACATAGTTCAAGCAGCACATGCTTCAATGACGGCCTCTTCTTGCAATCCTATCGTCTAGCTTTCATCTGTTGCTTCGCATGCGTTATCGTCGACAGATTATCGTCCGCACACGTTATCCATCGATATTCCGAATGCTCCGTGATGAATCTCCTTCAACAGCACTCATTACGTGCTCTACACTTTAAGTAAGACGGTTGAAACAAATACCCCTGAATTGCATTGGACTTCCTTCATTCGAACACACTCCCGTCATCAGAAATGGACTCCTCGTTATTAGCTTGCAGATGCGTTATTGTCGTGGTCCGATCGATTCTCAACTCCAAACACCGATTTGAGCCAGATCGTTTCATCACACTTGTATATTTCGTTCGCCTACAGTCAGTATGCGAGCGTTGTCAATGTGAAGACGCAAACAGCTTTCTCTTCGCTGGCCTTTACCCTCGTAAAGCTTAGGCGTAGCAGTTTCCGGTTGCTTGTCCCTTCCCTGGCTTCTTCTTAATCTATTCTACGTGACTTGAAGCTATATTAGCACTGCTTATCGCATCGCCGTCCCCGCGTTCACTTCCTCTCCCTCCTTCGCTTTTGCTCTTTTTCTCATCTTTTCGTGTCACCACGATCGATTGTGTGAAGGTGGCATTCATGTTAGGTAGAAGAGATGACGGTGATCGTCAGCCTCGTCAACAACAAGCCTACTTCTCCTACGATCCAAAGTGAGCTGAACGAGTGGGAACGCCGGAGTGAGGCGATTCTTCAATGTACCCTGGTCTGACTCTCTCGATTCGATTCTCTTCGAGTTCCCATTATTGCAGATCAGTTTCCGCTTCTGGACTTGGCCTTATGTCATCCTGTTCGGATTCTTCCCGATGATAATCTCCGTTGAATGCCTCTATAACGGACACACCCAGAATGGGCTGATACTTCTTTCCAGTCAGGGCACATCCATGAGAAGAAGATGTGCTTGTTGTAGTTGGAATTGGGACGATCGGACTGACTTGGTTGGCGCGTCGTGGTGCCAAGGAGCTGTCGGTTTGGAAACTGCTGCCCTACCTCCTTTGTTTGGTGACCGCCTTGTATTGTGATAGAGTATCGTTTCGCTGCAGTCGATTGTCTGGCTCGACACTCTAATGGACATCAATTTGGTCTCCATACAGTCACCTTCTGTGGTCTTCTTCGTATTCCTCCTTGTCAGCCTCTTCATCATCAGCGCGCCGTTCTACCTGTCCGTCTCGCTCTGCATTCAGATTGGCTTGCGCGCTCGGCGTTGCACTATCTACTCGACACTGGTAGAGAAGAGAATGGTTGCTGCGGAGAATGGACTCGTGGAGGACAAGCTGTTCGCCATTTGAAGCGGGTAGTCGGCCGAAGATCGACTGCTATCTCAATCAATCTAATCGCACCGGATCTCACGAGACAAATCACATGAACACTATCGGGGACAAAAGAACACGGTCTGTCCATCTACGTCCTCGGAGTGTTTGCGACACCGTTCAAGCAGCTCATGCTTCAACGACTACCGCTTCTCATTGTAATCCTATCGTCCAGCTTCCATCTGTTGCTTCGCATGCGTTATCGTCGACAGATTGCCGTTCGCACACGTCATCCATCAATGTCTCGAATTCTTCGTGATGAATCTTTCTCAACAACACCTACTACGTGTGCTACGCTTCAAGTAAGACGGTTGAGACAAATACCCCTGAATTGCAGTGAACCTCCTTCACTCGGGCACACGCTCGTCACCATGAATGGATTCTTTGTTATCAGTTTACAGACGCGTGGTTGTCGCGGCTCGATCGATTCTCAACTCCACACATCGATTTGAGCCAAATCATTTCACATACCTGCATACTGCGCTCGTCCACAGTCAGTATGTGATTGCTATTAATGTGGAGGCGCAAACACTATTGACACTGTTCATTGCCTCACCATCTCCACGTTCACTGCCTCTTCGTCTTTGCTCGTATTCCCATCTTTCCGTATCACCACGATCGATTGTGTGAAGGCGACATTCATGTTAGGTGGAAGAGATGACGACGATTATCGTCCGCGCCAACAACGAGCCCACTTCTCCTACGACCCAAAGTGAGCTGGTCGAGTGGGAACAACAGAGTGAGGCGATTCTTCAACGCACCGTGGTCTGACTCTCTCGATTCAATTCTCTTCGAATGGCAATTATTGCAGAGCCGTTTCCTCTTCTGGACTTGGCCATATATCATCCTGACCGGCTTCCTCCAGATTATAATCTCCGTTGTATATCTCTATAACGGAAGCATCCAGAATGAGCTGAAATACTTTTCCTGTCGGGGTACATCTATGAGAAGACGATGTGCTTGTTGCAGATGGAATTATGGCGATTGGTATGACCTGGTTGGGGCGTTGTGGTGCCAAGGAGCTGTCGACTGGCAAGCTGCTGTTCTACCTTCTTCATTTGGTGACCACTTTGTATCGTGGTAGAGTTTCGTTTCGCTGCAGCTGGTTGAATGGCTCATCATTCTGAAGGCCATCTATTTGGCCTTCAAATACCGTCCAATTGAAGTGACCCCCATCATGCACCCCTTTGTCGGCCTCATCATCATCATCACCACCATTATCATCATCGTCATCAGCAGCATGCTGCTCTACCTGTCCGCCAAGCTCTGCGTTCAGATTGGCCTGCGCGCTCGGCGTCGTACCACCCATTCGAGACTGGTGGAAGAGGGAGTGGTTGCTGCGGAGAATAGACTCGTGGAGGGCGAACCGTCCAACGTTTGAAGCGAGCAACCGATCGAAGATCGACTACCATCTCAATCAATCTGATCACACCGGATCCTGCGAGACGAATTACATGGAAACCATCAAGGGCAAGGCTGTCCTTGTTGCAAGTTGGAAAGTCTCTCCGCAGCGACATTTGAGGTGGAGTCGAGGGAAATGAGACAATTCGGTCTGTGCATCTGCGACATAGTTCAAGCAACACATGCTTCAATGACTGCCTCTTCTTGCAATCCTATCGTCTAGCTTCCATCTGTTGCTTCGTATGCGTTATCGTCGACAGATTATCGTCCGCACACGTCATCCATCGATGTCTCGAATGCTTCGTGACGAATCTTCTCCAATAACACCCACTACATGCGCTACACTTCAAGTAAGACGGTTGAGATAAACACCCCTTAATTGCACTGGACCTCCTTCACTCGGACACGCGCTCGTCATCATGAATTGACTCCTCGTTATCAGTTTAAAGATGCGTTATTGTCGTGGCCCGATCGATTCTCAACTCTAAACACCGATTTGAGCCAGATCGTTTTACTGTATTAGCATATTTCGCTCGCCCACAGGCAGTGTGCGGCCGTTATCAATGTAGCGGCGCGAACAATCCTCTCTTCGCTGGCCTTCACCCTCATAGAGTCTAAGCGCAGAACATAGTCTCTAATTGCTTGCCCCTTCCCTGGCCCTTTTGTGATCTATTCTACGGGGCTTGGGGCCAATTGGCATCGTTCATCGCATTGTCGTTTCCGCATTCACTCCCCCTTCGTTTTTACCCGTATTCCCACTTTCGTGTCACCACAATCGATTGTGTGAAGGCGGCATTCATGTTAGGTAGAAGAGATGGCCATCGACCACGCCAACAACAAGCCCACTTCAGCCACGATCAAAATTAAACTGGCCGAGTGGGAACGCCGGAGTGAGGCAACTCTTCAGTGCACCGCGGTCTGACTCTCGATTCGATCCTCCTTGAATTGCAATTATTGCAGAACGGCCTCCTCTTCTGGATTTGGGCGCATATCATCCTGCTCGGATTCGGCATAACGATAGCCCCCGTTGTATTCCTCCATAACGGAGATATCCGGAATGCGCTGAGAGGCTTTTCCTGTCGGGGTGCACCCATGAGAAGAAGATGTGCTTGTTGCAGCCGGAATAACGATGATCGGACTGAGTTTGTTGGCGCATCGTGGTGCGAAGGAGCTGTCGATTTGCAAGCTGCTGCCCTACCTCATTTATTTGGTGACTGCCTTGTATCGTGGTAGCGTATCGTTTCGCTGCAGCTGATTTGCTGGCTCGGCAATCTGATGGTCTTCTGTTTGGTCTCCATAATCTCCGTACAGCTCGAAATTAAAGCGATTCTCATCGCACTCCTCTTTTTCCCCCTTTTCATCATCAGCATGCCGCTCTACATGTCCGCCAAGCTCTGCATTCAGATTCATTCGCGCGCTCAGCGTCACATCACCTACTCGGCACTGGTGAAGAGAGTGGTTGCTGAGGAGAATAGACTCGTGGAGGGCGGGCCGTCCGTCGTTTGAAGCGGACAGCCGACCGAAGATCAACTGCTATCTCAATCTGATCGCACCGGATCCCGCAAGACAAATCAGATGAACACTATCAGGGGCGAGGTTGTTGTTGTTGCAAGTTGGAAAGTCTCTCCGCAGTGACATTTGAGATGGAGTCGAGGGAAATGAGACAGCTCGGTCTGTTTTGCGTATGCACGAAAGGGGAGAGGACGCCCCCGCAGCTAGAACAGGCGGGACAAGCAAAACATTGATGCTCTAACGTAGATAAGACTGCGGGCAATCCTCTCGCAGCCCCCGGTTCACTCTGATATCCACGACAAATCGAACAGATAGTGCCGACAAAAGTAAAGGAAGATCTTGACTCCCTCGCGACTGACGACACGCGAGAGAACACGGTCTGTGCATCTGCGTCCTCGGAGTGTTTGCGACGCCGTTCAAGCAGCTCATGCTTCAATGATTGATTGTCTCTTCTCCTTGTAATTCTATCGTCTAGCTTCCATCTGTTGCTTCGCATGCGTCGCCGTCGACATATTGCCGCCCGCACACGTCATCCATTGATGTCTCGAATGTTCTGTGACTAATCTCCCCAGCAGTACCCACTACGTGCGCTACACTTTAAGTAAGACGGTTGAAACAAATACCCCTGCATTGCACTGGACCTCCTTCATTCGGACACACTCCCGTCATCAGAAATGGACTCCTCGTTATTAGCTTGCAGATGCGTTGTTGTCGTGGTCCGATCGATTCTCAACTCCAAACACCGATTTGAGCCAGATCGTTTCATCACACTTGCATCTTTCGTTCGCCCACAGTCAGTATGCGATCGTTGTCAATGTGGAAGTGTAAACAGCCTTCTCTTCGCTGGCCTTCACCCTCACAAAGCTTGGGTGTAGCAGTCTCTGGTTGCTTGCCCCTTCCCTGGCTCCTCCTTAATCCATTCTACGTGACTTGGGGCTATGTTGGCATTGCTCATCGCATCGCCGCAACAGTCACCGCCTCTGCGTTCACTCCCCCTTCGCTTTTACTCGTGTTCCCATCTTTCCGTGTCACCACGATCGATTGTGTGAAGGCGGCATTCATGTTAGGTGGAAGAGATGACGGTGCTCGTCGGCCTCATCAACAACAAGCCTACTTCATCCACGACCAAAATTGGACTGGTCGAGTGGGAACGCCAGAATGAGGCGATTCTTCAGCGCACCGTGGTCTGACTTTCTTGATTCTATTCTCTTCGAATGGCGATTATTGCAGAACCGTCTCCGCTCCTGGACTTGGCCGTGTGTCATCCTGTTCGGATTCTGCCAGATGATGATCTCCGTTGTACTCCTCTATAACGGAAACATCCCGAATGGGCTGACAATCCTTTCCTGTCGGGGTGCATCCATGAGAAGACGATGTACTTGTTGCAGTTGGAATCGTGGCGATCGGACTGACTTGGTTGGGGCGTCGTGGTGCCAAGGAGCTGTCGATTCGCAAGCTGCTCCCCTACTTCCTTCATTTGGTGACCGCCTTGTATCGTGATTGAGTATCGTTTCGCTGCAGCTGATGGTCTGGCTCATCACTCTGATGACCACCTGTTCGGTCTTCACACGGGACCCAGAAATAGCCTACACCGTAGACGACCTTGTCGCCCTCATCATCGTCATCATCATCATATTCATCATCATGATGATCATCAGCATGCCGCTCTGCCTGTCCGCCTCGCTCTGCATCCAGATTGGTCTGCGCGCTCAGCGGCGCATCATCTACTCGGCATTGGCGGAGAAGGGACTGGTTGCTGCAGAGAATGGACTTGTGAAGGGCAAACCATTCATCGTTTGAAGCGGGCAGCTGACCGAAGATCGACTACCATCTCACAATCAGTCAATCTGATCGCGCCGAGCCCACAAGACAGATCACATGAACACTATCAAGGGCAGGGTTGTCGTTGTTGCAAGTTGGGAAGTCTCTCCGCAGTGACATTTGAGATGGAGTCGAGGGAACGTGAGACAATTCGGTCTGTGCATCTGCATCCTCGGAGTGTTTGCGACGTCGTTCAAGCAACGCATGCTTCAACGATTGACTGCCGCTTCTTCTTGCAATCCTATCGTCTAGCTCCCATCTGTAGCTGTTACTTTGCATGCGTTGCTGTCGGCAGATCATCGTTAGCACATGTCATCCATTGATCTCTCGAATGCTCCGTGACGAATCTCCTCCAACAACACCCACTACGTGCGCTATGCTTCAAGTAAGACGGTTGAGACAAATACCCCTTAATTGCATTAAACTTTCTTCACTCGGACACGCGCTCGTCATCATGAATGGATTCCTCGTTATCAATGTAGCGACGTGAACAATCCTCTCTTCGCTGGCCTTCGCCCTCGTAAAGCTTGAGCGCAGCACATAGTCTCTAATTGCTTGCCCCTTCCCTGGCTCCTTTGTGATCTATTCTACGTGTGGCCGATTTTCTTTCTTGCCTGGTCTAGTTGCTTCCTCACAATCGGCTCCATTCTTCTGATTGACTACTATGCTCTCTCATTAGCACTACGTGACAGTCGTGTAGACGGTCATATCCGCGGGACGATGATTCAAATCTCCTTCATCGTCAATTATTGAGTCTCCCGTGGCCTCCACCCACGGGCCAACTGACTCTCTTGCCTCTCCTCCTCCCTTCCCGGCGGGGAGGAGGCATGTCTGAGTGGAATCGACTTGGTGTGTCGGAGTGCATGGGATGATAATTATTTCTGGTTGCTTCTGGTGGTTGCGAAGCGAGTCCGCGACACTCTCTTTGCTGGCCTTCACACTCGTGAAGCCTGAGCGCAGCACATAGTTTCTGATTGCTTGCCCCTTCCCTGGCTCTTTTGTGGTCTATTCTACGGGACTTGAAGCTATATTGGCACTGCTCACCGCATCGCTGCGATAGTCACCGCCTCCGCGTTCACTCCTTCCTTTGCCTTTGCTCGTGTTCCCATCTTTCCGTGTCACTACCATCGATTGTGTGAAGACGGCATTCATTCTAGGTAGAAGAGATGGCCATCAACCACGTCAACAACAAGCCCACTTCACTCACGACCGAAATTGAACTGGCCGAGTTGGAACGCCAGAATGAGGCGACTCTTCAGCACACCGTGGTCTGACTCTCTCGATTCGATTCTCTTCGAATTGCAATTATTGTAGAACCGTCTCCGCTTCTGGACTTGGCCATATGTCATTCTGGTCGGATTCTGCGGGACGATAGCCTTCCTTGCATGCCTCTATAACGGAGACATCCCAAAGGGGCTGATACGCTTTTCCTGTTGGGTTACATCCATGAGAAGACGATGCGCTTGTTGTAGCTGGAATTGTGGCGATCGGACTGACTTGGTTGGGGCGTCGTGGTGCCAAGGAGCTGTCGGTTTGCAAGCTGCTGCCCTACCTCATTTATTTGGTGACCGCCTTGCATCGTGGTAGAGTATCGTTTCGCTGCAGCTGATTGTCTGGCTCATCACTCTGGTGGCCATCTTTTTGGCCTCCATGATGTCCATGCAGCTCCCAATTGAAGCGATCCTCATCGCAGTCCCCCTTGTCGTCCTCATCATCAGCATCAGCATGCCGCTCTATCTGTCCGTCACGCTCTGCGTTCAGATTGATTTGCGCGCTCGACGTCGCACCATCTATTCGGCACTGGTGGAGGAGGGAACGTCATCCATCGATGTCTCGAATGCTCCGTGACGAATCTCCTCCAACAACACTCATTACGTGCTCTACACTTTAAGTAAGACGGTTGAAACAAATACCCCTGAATTGAACTGGGCCTCCTTCACTCGGACACGCGCTCGTCATCATGAATGGATTCCTCGTTATAAGTTTACAGATGCGTTCCTGTCGTGGTTCTGTCGATTCTCAAGCCCACCCACCGGTTTGAGCCAGGTCGTTTCATCACACTTGCATCTTTCGTTCATCTACAGTCAGTATGCGAGCGTTGTCAGTGTGAAGACGCAAACAGCCTTCTCTTCGCTGGCCTTCACACTCATGAAGCTTGGGTGTAGCAGTCTCCGGTTGCTTGCCCTTTCCTTGGCTCCTTTGTGATCTATTCTACGGGACTTGGGGCTATATTGGCACTGCTTATCGCACCGCCGTCTCCGCGTTCTCCCTTTCCGCCCCTTCGCTTTCGCTCGTTTTCCCATCTTTCCGTGTCACCACAATTGATTGTGTGAAGGCGGCATTCATGTTAGGTAGAAGAGATGGCGACGTTCATCGACCGCGTCAACAACGAGCCCTCTTCTCCCACGACCAGAATTGAACTGGTCGAGTGGGAACGCCAGAGTGAGGCAATTCTTCAGCGCACCGTGGTCTGACTTCCTTTATTCGACTCTCTTCGAATTTCAATTGCTGCAGAGCCGTCTCCTCTTCTGGATTTGGTTGCATATCATCCTGGTCGGATTGTTCCTGATGATAATCTCCGTTGTACTCTTCTATAACAGAGATACCCAGAATGGGCTGATCTCCCTTTTCAGTCGGGGTACATCCATGAGAAGACGATGTGCTTGTTGCAGTTGGAATTATGGTGATCGGACTGACTTGGTCGGCGCGTCATAGTGCCAAGGAGCTGTCGATTTGCAAGCTGCTCCCCTACCTTTCTTATTTGGTGACCGCCTTATATCGTGGTAGAGTATCATTTCGCTGCAGCTGATGGTCTGGCTCATCACTCTGATGACCATCTGTTCGGTCTTCACACGGGGCCCAAAAATAGCCTACACCGTAGACGACCTTGCCGCCCTCATCATCGTCATCATCATCATGTTCATCATAATGTTCACCATCAGCATGTCGCTCTACCTGTCCGCCAAGCTCTGCATTCAGATTCATTCGCGCGCTCAGCGTCACATCACCTACTCGGCACTGGTGAAGAGAGTGGTTGCTGAGGAGAATAGACTCGTGGAGGGCGAACCGTCCGTCGTTTGAAGCGAGCAGCCGACCGAAGATCAACTGCTATCTCAATCAATCTGATCGCACCGGATCTCGCAAGACGAATCACATGGACACCATCAG
Source organism: Bunonema sp. RGD898 (assembly GCA_014805405.1). Classification (NCBI taxonomy): domain Eukaryota; kingdom Metazoa; phylum Nematoda; class Chromadorea; order Rhabditida; family Bunonematidae; genus Bunonema; species Bunonema sp. RGD898. The sequence goes on from JACMII010000498.1 coordinate 10,867, forward strand.
GGGCGAGGTTGTCGTTGTTGCAAGTTAGAAAGTCTCTCCGCAATGACATTTGGAGTGGAGTCGAGGGAAGATGAGACAGCTCAGTCTGTGCATCTGCGTCCTCGGAGTGTTTGCGACACCGTTCAAGCAGCTCATGCTGGCGGCGGGCAGCTGGGGAAGAAAATACAACAGCATCAGAGCAAGTCCACATCATCCTTCCCCCGAGCCCATGCCATTCCGGCGGCGATCAGCCACTGTCCAGCAGTCTCGTTGAGACGGGTCGGCAATTTGTTGGGCGGCGTAAAAAAGAAGAAGGCATGTCAGTCACCGCATCACGGTCTTCATCTCGTCGTGTCTGTGTGTCGTCCGCTGCCGTCGCCTAGGGGGGCAAGAGATCGTGGGCGCCGTCGCCAGATGATTTCGGTCGGTATCTCTTGAAAAAGGGGAAACTACTGGCTGCCGACGGGTGCAGCAAGCTGGCACTCGTGCTATCCGTCGAGTTGGGCGTTGAGCGAGAGCAACTTGGCGCAGACGTGCGTCGCCATCTTGAAGGGAAGCGACGCAACGAACTGCATCAGGGCGCGGCCGTGCTCGCGGAGACGCTGCCTGCCCTCATCCTGCACACAATTCATGTCCTCCATCTCCCCTCCCATATCTCTCGCCGCACCCTTTGCTCCTGTCGGTAGAGCTCGGCCACCGCGGACATGTGCGCGATGCAGACGGCCGGCAGAACGAGTCGCAGCTCCTGCTGCAGACCGGTGGCCGCTCGCTGTACGCACGCCGTGACGGTGTCGGTGGTGAGCGGAAGGATGCCGAGTCGCGTCGAGACGGACAGGACGGCGGCCTGTTGGTTTCCGGCGGCGGACAGCCGCAGCAGTGTGCCCAAATCGAGGAGGGTGCAGAGGGTGGCCAACGAGCTGGACAGATCGGGCGCCGCCTTCGTGGCGGGCATGACGCGTCGCACGAATCGCACGAGTTCGGCGGCCGGCTCGAGCGCCGTAAAGTCCGGTCGCGGTGCGAGGGCGAGCGCGTCGGCCAGTCGTTCGGCGCCGATCGCAACGGCGCGGGCGCGGTTGCCGGCCAACAGGAAGAGCTGGATGGCCGTGGTCAGGTCTCCGGACGTGTACGTGTCCTCGGCGACGGCTCCAATCAGCTTGGCCGCGTCCACTCCTTCATACTAAACCCGCCTCCATCTCCTCACGATCTCATATGCCGTCCCCTCACCTGATCGATCGCGGCCGGCTCGCGTTGCCCGTTGTTCGGGTTGAGTCGGCCGAGCAGTGGCTCCACGTCGCCCGTCAGATAGACCTGTCGGCTGAGCGCCACCTCGAAGAGATTGTCCCCCTGGTCGGTGGTCGTGTCGCGCAGGAAGAAGAAGTAGTCCAGGGCACGGCACGAGTCCACCAGTTCGAATGACTAGACGCTGGCGTATTTTGAGAGCAACCCCCCCACGCAACCTTCGTGTAGTTGACGAGCAACCGCGCCAGGTTGAGTCGCGCCACCGTGAAGTCGTTCTCGTCCAGAGTCACTGCAACACCGAACAAGTCAGCGCCTCTCACAACAAGGAGCCCAAGAGCACGTACGCAGCGGTTTGGACGGATCCGTCTGGACGCGAAGGAATCCGTTGTGGTGCGCCAACAGCGCCAGATGAACGGCGTGCGGTTGACGTCCACTCTCGACGAGCACCGCAAAACAACGCTCGAACTGCAACACGATCGGCTCCACTGGGATGATCAACAAAAGTACACCTGTCCTGAGAGCAGCAAGGCGGTGGCGTAGATGTGAAAGTCGCGCCCGGCCGGAGAGGCGTGATGATGCGCCGCGCCCATGAAGTGCTCCTCGCCTACAATTGACACACATCTTCGTGTCCGCCCACCGCCGCCGCTAACCGAAATCGACGGAGATCTGCTTCTGGAGGGCTGCAAAGTGCGGCCAACTGAGATGGGGATTGACGCGGAGTGTAGTGAGCTTGAAGAACATCCAGTCCTCGATGTTTTCCCACATGCAGGGATAGTCGCCGCCCAGCAGCGCATAGTAGAACGCTCTGCGATTTCGACGACTCTTCTCGGAATCGCAACCGCCCGCCTTACTTCTTGTACTTGTCGTGGATGGACTGCTGCTCGTGACGCCACTCGAGTCGCAGCTTCTTGAGCGTGTCCTCGTGAATCCTGCACTCTTCTCTCGTTTAGCTACGCTTGCGCCCGTAGGCCAGCGATTACGTGTCTCCGTCCTTGAGTTCGTTGAGCGCTCGCACGAGATTGGCCGCGGCCGAGAAGTTGACGAGCTGCGAGAGCGCCTCACAGGTCGCGTCCGCGTCGCCGGAGCGGAACGAGAGGAAGGCGAGCTGCCAGCAACGGAGTCCGTCCGCCGTCACGCCGTCCTCGACTCGATCCCAGCGCTCCTCGGGCTGGTCGGTCGCGAAGCCGGTCGCCTTGAGGAAGGCCTGCACCAGGGACAGAGTGCCCGGTCGTCCGCCTCGCTCGGCCGTCGCCAACGATCGTTCGACGTTGTCGCGCATGTGCTGCGCGTGCGTCGACGTCAGATGAGTCAGACCCCTGCGGCGACGAATTCATCTCTCCTCGCGCTTCCAGCCTTGCACTCTCTCTCTCTTTCTCACCGCTTCATGATGAGTCGTGCGTAGGAGACGCTCTGCAGCTGACCGCCCACGTCGTCCGGCTCGGACGTGTTCGGGGCGCCGAGCACGGCGAGCGCATCCATCCAGACACCTGACGATACACAACGTGTCAACAACTGTGAGCCTGCGGCTCGGAAAGTACTGTGGACGTTCGCGTCGATCTGCTCCTCCTCCTGCTCGATGGCGTAGCGGAACATGGGCGCAAGCGCGGCACGACATCCGGCACGGACAAAGTGAGAGATGCGGTCGGCGAAGAGCAACTCGAGTCGACTGCGCTGCGACGGATGAACGACGGACGCTGGGGTGGTGGTGGTGGTAGCAGACGATGCACGAGTCGTGTCGAAGGGGTCCAGCACCGACTTGGCCATCGGAGATCGAACGGACGAGGCGGAGATGGCGGACGGCTCGACGAGCGTATGGTTGAGGAAGGCGCGCTGCGCCTCCAGTCGCAGTCTGTGCAACTCGCCCCTGTCGACCGACTGCTCCCATGAAGTGCAAACCTCTTGAGCAGCTTTCGGTTCGCCGTCTCGTCCTCCTCCGACGTCGGCACCAGTCCGTCCGTGTCGTCGAGCCCATCGGCAGCCGTCTTCTTGCGACCCGTCAGCGTCACGCCCTTGTCGCCGAACAGTAACGAGCGCTGGACGCCGAGCGGTTTGTTCAAGTAGATTAGGGCTCACCTCTCGGCGTCCGTCCGTCTTCTTGGGCGCCAATTGTGCGGGCGATCCACCTCGGTTCTTCCAGAGTTGCTCGCTCTGCGCAAACACAGAGCGCAAGTCGGTCGACAGGGACGCGGGCGACAGCGGACTCAGGTAACGCTGAAGCGTGTGCGCTCCGCTATTTCCCATCCACTTTCCACACGACTCACGTTCTGTGGTTTGGCCGCAGCGCCCTCGCTGGCCTCGAGCTCTTGGATGCGCTGCTGCTGTTGGATCGCCTGTAATTTGTCGACGCGCGAGAGCAGCGACGAGAACGAGGACGGCGAGGATGAAGCAGTCGCATCACGACCGGTCACGGTCAACGTCGCGGTCGACATTATGATGGAGGATGATGAAAACACTATGTGCCTGAATGTTAGCCGATCATTTCCTCTACGTCTGTTCAATTCCTTCGCTTGCGTTCAATAGCCATCGACGCTGGGAACGTCTCAGAACGACAGTCCACTCAGACAGTATCTCTCTTCAGCTAGCGGTTTTCACCATGTGGGCTGCTTGTTTGCCTGTTGCATGATTGCCGTCCTCGCTTCACTTCAAAATGTGTGGTGTTTTTGACAGGAGACGAGAGTTCTTCATCCACAAATCGTCGATTCCACTCCGAGCATGTCGCCGTTCGAGCTACTCTCCGAGTGCGGCGAGCGCTTTTCGCAGATAGTCCTTGGCGGCGACGTCGTCCTCGTGGTCGAGAGCGGAGAGCGCGTACTTGGCATGCTTGTGGGCCTGCACAAACTGCTCGGTCGACGGTTTTCCGGTGTTTCTCTGCGGCGGCGGCGGTGGCGCGTTGTATGCCGGCGGAACAGCGGGTTTCGCAGGCTTTGGCGCAGGAACTTGAGCCGGAGGCGGAGGTTGACGCGATGCAGCGCGTGGCACGTCGCCGGGCGGTGGCGCATCTTCACTTCAATTATTTTCACTCAACTATTCACTTCAACCATAGACGGGAGGAGCAGCGGCAGCGGATGGACCACCGCCTCCAATCGACAGCAGTTGCGTCGTCAGGTCGTCTGGAGCGGAGGGCGGCGCCGAAAAGCCGACGGGGTTCGGACGCGGCGGCTCATCCTCGTTGGCTTGCTGTAAACCCCTTCCCTCCTTCACTGGACAATCCTGAAATACAGACCGACAAGTGTCCAGTGTAGGGCTGTCCGGATCGAATCGATTCGAAGACTTGCGTCGACTTCCATTT
>JACMII010000499.1:0-15371 GCA_014805405.1 Bunonema sp. RGD898
TTGAGCGAGAGCGACTGCATGGCGACAGAGAGAGGATTCAAAAGAGAGGTGCAAGATTGCAGAACACACAGCCCACGATCCCAAACGACAACCAGGCCTTCATGACCGTCATCAACGCATTCCCCAACAACACGGGATGTGTGATGAGCGTTCTGCCAAGTGGATTCCCGGAAAGCAGTAGACAGAATATCTCCGCTAACAGTGTAAGTGGATGGAGGGGAGAAGTCGACAAGATGGCGATACACATTGTCAGAGTCTGATCGAGGACAAAGTCAACAAAATCAAGCAGCTCTACGAGTATAACGCCAAGGGCGGGAACCACAACCGCAACTTCAGCGTCACTGGGTAAACAACAACAACGCAATGTCTGTCCGTTTCCAAGCGAGTCGGTCTAGAATGGGTTGTCCGCAAGTGGTGGATGGAAACTATCCGATCGAAACGACAGGCGGCAAATCCGGATATCTGGCCGTCACGCCGTCCGGCTGGCTGAAGCACGACGTCCAGTGGGACAAGCCCACCGAGGGAGAGGGCCAGTTCAGGTTTGCTACGAGAGAGGAAGGGAGTGCAACGAGATGCATGCACACAGCATGTCCATCACCTTTGCTGATCCTCAGCAGTATCTTCCGCCCGATGTCAAGAACTGGACCAACTGGAACCATTACTCGAACGTATGCATCGATCGACTTGCACCTTTGATTATTTCGTGTAGAACACGTACGATGGCTATTTTGTGCTGTGCGCCTATGACAAGAAGAGCGGGAACTACAGTTGCGATCCACGCAAAGGAGAGTGAGTGGTTTTATCGCTTGAAATGGACATTCGCCGCCGCAGCTCGAAATACTACGTATGGAAGAAGGACGACGAGATCGACACGACTCCCTTGCGCAACCTCACCACTCGAGACGACATCTTGTTCCACGCCACCTACTACGACTACAAGGACATCAAGCCTGGAACGTAGGTGGCCGACGAGAGCAACCCATCAACGACGCTGCTTTCAGCTACAAACTCTTCTACGCCAACTACTACAGCCACACCGGTGACCGAACGCCGTCCGTGTCACAGATCAACGTTTCCGCTGTGGGGAATGATGAGTCGTGAGATGTGCAGACGACAGAATATACCAGGTGTCCGACGGCACCGAGTTCCAGATCAAGAAGATGGGCGGCGTCTACGCCATGATCGTGTCGGTGGACCCGAGCACTGGGCAGGTGATCTTCACGCAGCACACCATCGTCCATCCCAACCACGTCAACATCCTCTGGCAGGTCGGCGGCGGCGGCACTGCGCCGATTCGCCTCAATCATGATCGGTCCTCTGCAGGTTCCGCAATACGTCGTGATCACGGCCGCCGAGATTCTCTTCTCGATCACGGGCCTCGAGTTCGCCTACGCCGAGGCGGCTCCCTCCATGAAGTCGGTCGTGCAGGCCATCTGGCTCGTGACGGTCGCGTTCGGTGACCTCATCATCATCGTACGATCCTCCTGAATGACCGATCATCCTGCTTGTATCACAATCTCGATCAGATCATCGCGATCATCGATCCGTTCACAAACCTCGCCATCGAGATGTTCGTCTACGCCGGCGCCATGGTCGTCGTCATTGGCGTCTTCATCTTACTGTCCATATTCTACTACGAATACGCCGACTACACCAAAGAGGAGGACCAGGACGAGAGTGGCAGCGAGTCGGACGACTGCGAGAGCTGCGAGAGTATTGTACGTATCTTACATGACGATGTGCGCGCGTTGACAAAGAAGAGGTGCAGGGACGCGAGAACCTTGCCTTCACGTCGACCCCCGCCAGTCGTCCGCTGGGGGTTCGGTACGACGACGCGCTGCCGGGCTACGACAACGACGACGACACCCGGTTCTGAGAGTGTGCTGCAGTGGCGAACCGCACCCACCGTGTTTGTCTCTAAGGCTGTCACTTCTGCAGCAGCACATAATCCATTATCATCATTGCAACTTTGTGCACCTCTCTGCACACCACCACAATGCGCCGCCGTCCGACTCAGTGAATGAAAACGATTGAATGATGATCAAGACCGACCGCACATAGCTCTAGATCGATTCATTGCGCCCAGTGAGTGGTGCGCCGAATATGTTCGGAAAGGAGTGCTGCTACTGAGCAGACGTGGTGGGCGTGTCGAGGAGGTGCGACAGGAACCAGTAGAGCGTGTGGATCGTGTGATCCTCCTGTGCGATTCCGACCGTCGAATAGCATTCCGAAATGACGCGACCAACCCTACCTCCACGTCGACTTCGCTGAGCTGGTGCGTCGAGATAGGGTACGTGAGCACTCTGAAATGCAGTCCTCCCGCCCCATTCACATTCGCATCGCCTACTTGGTGGGCACGTTTCGGGCGCGCAACGAGCGCAGCCAGGCGCCGGCATGCGGCGGAACGCGCAGATCCTTCTCGCCGAGCAACAGCATGTATGGCGTACGAACATTATGGGCATAGGCCGTCGGGGAGTGCTGGTTCATTCGGGCGATTTGGTCAGCGCTCAGCTTCTGCGTCCAGTCGATCGTCTCCGCGCCCAACGCTTCGACCACACACCAGTCCGGGATGTCCGTCAGCGCGAGCATCACTGAAAGAGCGGCAGCAGCAGCAGCCGTCGTCATCATCGTCACATCAATCGTCCGCCTTTACCGCTAAAGTCGAGGACGGGGTTGAGCGCGACGCAGGCACGGTAGAAGTCGGGATACTGGCCGACCAGATGCGAGACGAGGAAACCGCCGTGCGATCCTCCCAGCAGAACTGCGCGTCCGTCCAGTCGCTGTCGTTCAGCCTCCAGAACCGTCACGACGGCATGCTGCACGTCCTTCACGTCCGCGTCGCCGCATCGACCGGGCAGCGCGCGAACGAACGCGTCGCCGTATCCGAGGGAGCCACGATAGTTGACCGTCAGCACCGCAAAGCCCGCCGCCAGCAAGAGAGACGTGGTCGGACGAGTCCAGGCGACCTGACAGGACACGCGCAATCATCAATGATGGTGTGTGTGTGTGAGAGATGTGCACGCTTACAATCGAGTTGGAATGCGGACCGCCGTGCGGCATGACGACCAACGGCACACGCCGACCCTGCTGTCCCGCCTCGGATGGGACCAGAAGCACGCCCTCGTATTGCAGACCATCTATGGGGTTATGCTTGAATGTCTCCCCCCCCCCCAAAGTACCTTCTCGCTTGAATCCCAGACGCTGCCACTTGACGGCCGTCGCGGGGTCGCGTCTCACAGTGGTTGCTGCCGGCGGAGCACCCGGACCAGCGTCGACGGGCGCCGGAGTGGGCGCCACGCGCGTCCAGGCGATCTCCTTCTCGTGCCCGACCGGTCCGATGTGCGTGTAGAGCAGAGTTGGAGGACGATTCGGTGCGCTGACCGAGGCGAGCAGCTGATCGTTCGACACGTCGAGTGGAGTCCAACTGCCGAGCGGAACTCCCTCTGTCAAATGTCTTTCCCTCTGCGGCCAGAAACACAGGGGCCGGAGAAAAAACCTGTGTTCGTGATCTTCGTCACTCCACCCTTCTCGGCGTCCACGACCAGCAGCTCGTTGAACACTCCCCAGATGGTGGTGCAGACGAAGCGTCGCGAATCCAGCCAGCAACGAGGGGCCAACTGCGGGTCCGTCAGTCCCGGGAAGTTGCCGTTCTCTTGGGACGGCTGATCCACGCTGTCCACCAGTGTGCGCACAACATTCGCCTTGGCGTCCTCGGCCGGAGGCCACGCCATCTGTAGCGTCCGCCGCCATTCGAACGTGCCAACTACGGTGACTTACGCATTGGGCGCGCACCGACAGCTGATGGGGACCATCGGCAGGACGATCGAAGAAGACGAGCTTGCTGCCATCCGGCGAGAACGTGGGCCGCTCGACGGCACGATCCGGCTGCGACCACAGCACACGAGTCTTGCCCGATGCCAGTTCGTAGTAGTACAACGCGCCGCTGAGGAAATCGATAATGTCGATAGCAATGGCCAAGAGAGGACAGACCGTCGGTTGTTGCAGAAGATGCGCCCGAGACGGAAGGGTTGCTCCTCCAGTCCGACAAACACCACGCCCGAGTCGCCGGGAGCCCAGCACACCTGACGGAGGGGAGATTTCCCTCGCCTATTTTCAAGCGAACTCAAGCATACATGAGAGGGCGACACGTTGGGCGGCAGGACGGTGTCGTCGATCACCTGAACCCCGCCAATGGCCGCATCGGCGAGACAGATGACCGGCCGCTTGACCTCCTGATTCGACTCGCCCCACGACTCGCGCTGCGCCCACTGTTCGCCCTGCAACGTGACGGTGGAGATCCCCACTCGTCTCTGGTCTCTGGACGCCCTACCACTCTGCTGTCGGCCCACTTCTCGTCGTCGGACCAATCCACGTCGGCGTCGTGGAAGCGAGCCGGCGGACGGGGTTGCGCCTTTTCCGCGACGAACAGCAAATGTCCCTCGCCCCAGGACCATCGCAGTCCGCCGAATGGTTCCATGGCGAGCGGATAGATGAGAGCATGCTTCTTGAGCTGCGAGAGGTTGATGGAGAGCGACTCGCGCTGTGTCTCCTCGTCCCAGACCCGGAGCCAGTGCTGCTTCGCGTCGGGCACCTTCTCGTCGGCCACCGTAAACAGATTGGCGACCCGACGTCCCGAAGTCGAGAAGGCGCACGTCACAGCCCTAACACATGGATGCAAGTTGTCGTGCAGAACGAGGAATCGCCCTACTCGACAGCACTCAACGGCAGCGTCTGCGTGGAGATCAGCTCGGCAGAGCGACGCTCGAAACAGCGACGCAGCAGCGAGGACTGCTGCACGCGAACGGACTTGCGAAGCGCGGGCGCCCGATTGTCCCAGACCGACGAGACCTGGCGAAGTTCGCTATTTGTTGGGAGACTCGCTCGGAGGACGACTCACGTGGACAAGAGCGGAGCCGCCTCCGCTCGAGATGGGACGAAGACGGGCCGCGACAGGCGAGGGGAACTGCACCACGTCGGCATACAAATCCTTGAGTCGTTCCAGCACTTCGCGGCGATCACGCCACTCGCCCGACTCCCACCACAGACCTTCGCCGCCCGTCTCCGAGGCGACTGTTGCGGACGCCGACGAGGACATTCTGATGGATGACGACGATAAACGTTTCACTGCACTCGCCAACAGATGACCGGGGTGCACTGAGACCATGCACTGAAGGAACGGATCAGACCCTCAAGTCGGGACGTGAAATGCCGGGCGTATTACAGTACACACACACACATCGTTAGTGCATGACAGTATGTTCGGGCGTTACGTTCGACCGGTCAATCGTCATCATCACCAGGACGATGCCACGACTTCAACAACAACGATATATTTCGCGCCTGTGCCGCGCATGCTAGCTCCTCTCTGTGGGCGCACTGTCCGCCTCTTCGACTTCAACAACGGGCCGAGATCGTTTCGCTAATTTCGGAAGTGCACCACGGAATGCCGTCGGAAGCGCATCGTCGCTTTCCGACTCCGAGTCCGATTCCTCGTCGTCGCCGTCAACGGGCTCGGCCATCACGACAATATCCATTGCCACGAGAGGGTTTGTGGCGCTCTGCAATATTTCTCGCGCCAATTGTAACCATTGGGAATGCGAAACCGACCTCAGCCGGCGTAGCTTCCTCGTCGTCACTGTCGGAGTCTTCCGAGTCTTCGCTAGAAGATGAAGACGCAGCAGACGTGCTGCATGCGTCATCCTCGTCTTGTTTGACCACTTCTGCATCCACCGAGTCCTTGGCAGCATCGATCTGCGGCGCGCTGTTGCACAACTCATACAAATCAAATACGCGTTCGTTGGCGCTGCGCAACTGAGGCAAGAATTGGCGCGCTCGCTCCAGAACAGACGACTTCGGCACAGGCACTTCGCCAGGCGGGTTGATCAGCACCGCACCTGATAAGCCTCTGTAATAAATGCCGGTCAGTCGAACAGTTACGTTGCACGGAGAGCGGTATCCTGTCCGTGTTGCCGGCATTCGACGGCGGTCGCAACATCTCATTTCTGTCGGACATCCCTCCCTCTCTCTCTCTCTCTAAAACAGTTCACACTCGATCCGCTGCTCGTCACACACGATAGAACTGTTCCGAAACAACGGTTGGCATCAATATCATATCATCATCAGCAACTTTGCTTGAGAATAATATCCATTCATCATAGGCCTGTGCGAAGAGTACACGTGGCACTACGACTACTTCAAGCGTAAGAGATACCCAGGTGCCCGTTTTTTTGAAAAATCTTGTGCACAATTCAGCTGCCAAGTGTCTCAGCGTTGGCGACCACATCGGGCTTCAGCACAATCGTATTGCCGAGAGTATCGAGATGAAGCAGTGCGCTGGGAGCCAGACCCAACGAGCGAAGTGAAGAGTCGACCGACAGGTTACCGCCGCCTGATAACAACCCTCACGGGAAATGAACAAATTTGCAACCTGGAACTGGTCGCACGAGCGTAAATGCCGCATCGCTCGTGAGGTGCCCGTAAATCCACTCGTATACCGATGCCAACGGCTCATCCGCACCAAAGGTTCCCTGAATGAAAGGTTGTTCGCCGCAACGAAACGAGGATCAAACCTGCAGCAAGTATCCTTCAGCGAAACGAACGCGGATCAAAGAGTAGCGAATCTCCTTTGCAACTCCTTTCTCGTCTCGTTCACGCATCTCTTTCGTTCGCAGCGTCATTATCTGAAATTCTCCGTGCCATCATCCTGTACGTGCGCAAACCTTCTCAACATCAGCACTGTGTTTGTCCTGCTGGGAGCGGACATCATCCGAGGTCAGTTCGTAAAAGGCAGCTGGCAGATTGGGACGTGGAACGGTAGAATTCTTGTCGATCGTGAACACCTGACAAGAACCATGTCAGGAACTCCTCCTGTACAAATCCAACCTTCGTATCTCGAGCAACTCGGATCGGCACAACGTGATCATCGGACAGCGCGTCGAGAGCCGTCAGAAGTCGCGCTAAACACGCTCGCCTTTTACACGAACGCAGAAAGCAGCCAACCTGTTTCCTCATCAGAGTCGCTGGCTTGCTGAAGCACAAGGAACGGTTCTGGAGTGGATGCACCGTCGGCACTGGCGAGTGTTTCTTCAAAGCCAACAGCTTCGAGAACATTGCGGGCACCGCGAATACTGGCCACTCGCTCCTGTAGACAGACGTGTAAAGAAAGATGACTACCACATGTCAGAATATCAAACCTGGAATGCCTTGTTTGACAGACGGATGCGTCGGAATTTTGCTTCCCCGGGCTGTTCCACCACGTTTTTCAGGTACCTGAATCTTGTAGAGCGGAAATGAAAGAGCGAGCACTTGGAAATCGTATCAACGGCGATTTTGCGCTGTTCTTCGCGGTTCAGCGAGTATAGGATCAGAAGCGAGGTGAAGAGCCGATCTTCCGGTTTGCCATTCTCCAGTTGTTCCGAAAGAAAGTTGGCAAGCTCGTCTCGCACCTGTCCAGAAGAGATGTTGTTGTGTCAATGAGCCTCGTTACCTCGTGTTTCGGACGTCGCGAGACGTGAATGAGTTCGCAGTCGAAGAAGACGCCATCGACGGAGAGCGGCCCAGAAGGTTGTGGTTCGTCGTATTTGCCCGATGACTTGGTGGTTGCTTCCAGTGACGGCGGTGGTGCCGGGACAGTGCCACTCGCTCTCTGCTTCTCCTTCTCCAACTCGCGTTTCGCCTGCAATTCTTTGCATTGAGAATTGTTCAACTGGTCGGTCACAAACCGCCAATTCGATTTTCCTCCGGTAGGCCTCCTGATCGGTCTCCTTTTCTTCGTGCTGAGCCTCGTATCGACGCAGTGCGGCAAGATTGGGTCCCTAAATCAAAATTGAGCCTATTCGATCATTGACCCGTACCGGAGGGCGTGCAGCCGGTCCACTGCCAGAACTCGATGACTGTCCACCTCCAGATCCCAGCGTCTGTCCTTGACCAGCTTGCTTGAAGTGCTTGTTGGTTTTCTTGTCCTTGAGGAACTTCTTGAACGCGTCCATCACTCCTCCTTGCTTTGCTCTAAACCTCTAAGCTTTTAGACCCGACACAAATCAGCTATGAAGCGTTACCTCTCTGCTGATGCTGTTGTTGATCCCTCTTTTCCTGTTCCAGGAAGGTGTGGATGAAGGGGGAGAAGTTACTCCAGGCAGCGATGGACAAGATTCCGAGCGCAACGATGATCACGGCAAACGTCGCGCAGAGAAGGAGCTATAGCAATGCGATGATGGCGAGAAACAGCGTTGAAAAGTCACCTCGGTTTGATCGACGGTCGACTGCTGCTCCGAGATGAATCGCCCGACCTCGGAGAACCAGAACTGATAGCTGAATAGATCGGGCTGTATCGTCGGCGACGTCTGTGCGCTGTCCAGTGGCTGCGGATTGTTGTCGTTGTCGGTCATGCACAACGTCAGCAATTCCGAATCGTCTTGTTGTGAAAGCGGCGGCAGTTGTTGTTGCTCTGTCCGACTCCGCGAAATACGGCTGTGCACGAACTGTGACGAAAGGGGGAATGACTGGCGGGGCGGCGTGGCTGCTGTGCGTCGCTCCCATTCTGCGACCGGTTCTTGCTGTGCCTCGTGTTCCCTCCCAGACCCTCTACGAAACCTTATCTCTTATAGGAAGGGCCTCACTTCAACGATGCCGAAGAACAAGGGAAAGGGAGGAAAGAACCGTCGTCGCGGAAAGAACGAGAGCGACGTTCTCAAGCGCGAACTTCAGCAGAAGGTGGAGTTCGACGTGAAATCCCATTTGACGAAGGGAATCTGCAGGATGTCGGCCAAGAGTATGCGCAAGTCCTGAAGATGCTCGGAAATGGGCGACTGACGGCCTTTTGCTTCGATGGAAAGATGCGTCTGTGTCACATCCGTGGCAAGCTTAGGAAGAAGGTTGACGTCACTCCATTGCGACACATTTCGTGTTTTCTGCTCAGGTGTGGATCAATACTGGCGACATTGTGCTCATTGGACTTCGTGACTACCAAGATGACAAGGTTGGGTGAATTCGTGCGCATCTTTGCATTTATTACACATCAACCAGGCCGACGTGATCCTGAAGTACAACACGGACGAGGCGCGGAGCTTGAAGCAGAGCGGAGAGCTTCCCGAGAATGCCAAGCTGAACGAAGGTGGAGAGGAGGGAGACGAGGACGTGGACTTCTCCATGGACGTCGGCGCTGGATCTGGAGAGGAGGGTGGTGATTCCGATTCCGACAACATGCCGTCCAGCGACGATGACGAGGAGGATACGGACAAGGAGGAGGAGGAGGAGGATGACGACGATGACGACGACGACGACGATACGGACAAAGAGGAGGAGGACGACGACGACGAGGACGAGGATCAGGGGAAGAAGGGGAGGATCATGGAGCCGTCCGCTATTCGCAACAAGCCTTCGGTTGGTTTTACGGTCATCGTGAACATTCTCTAGCGTATGTTTAGAACAAGAGTCGCGCGTATGGCAAGCGTCGTTAAATGGACATCATGGATCACACAATGTTGCTTCACCACACTGCGGTCTTGGCCCCTCTGTCGGTCTTCGGATAAAAAATTGGTGGAATGGTACTACGAAGTGCGTCGCCTTCTCGGTTGTTTGCCATTTTCTCCTTGATTTCGCTTGTTGGCACTGTCGGTTCTGCTCACAGAGACTTGCGTTCTCGTCCGTAGTCTGCCGATTGTCGAAAATTCGAGTCTGCCACGTAATAGGCAGACGATGCGAGGTGCGCGATTTGCATACGTCCAAAATTGCGCCGCTGTGATCCGCGAGGAGTTTGTGCAAAGCGAGGTGTGCGACGAGACATTCACTGTCGAGACTCGTCGTACCATGTTGCGTGCAATCATTGCATTGATTGCATTGATGGGCGCTGCGAATGGTGGCGGTGGTGATTTTCCTCATTCTCTCTACGTGCGGTTCCTCTCGATTTGGCAAGAACCCGTCAAGCAGCAGAGTGCGTTCGAGTCCAAAAGCGATCAGGTCGATCTCTTCCTTGACCGCGATCGCGACCCCTTCCCATCCATTCCCTACTTCGCTTGCGAGTGAAGTCTGTCGTACCGCAACATGAGGACATCACACAATCGTCGTTGTGGATAGACACTCGGTCGATGCATTCATCATCGTTCGATACACACGTGAATTCGCATCGATAATCCTGGAGCAGCATGTTTGTCCTACTCGACTCGGCATGTGTTGTTGTTGTGTTGTGAAGTCTGCTACTGTCTGGCCCGCATTTCGACTGATCTCTCGTGACTCCATCGTGTCCCTGCCCCTGCTGCTAGAAGCGATATCCCCTCCGTTGAAGCACGTCCACCAGATACGCCATTTGCTGCCGCTCCTGATCGGACAACTTGCGCGACGCCTCGTGCTGAAATGAACATGTTCTTATTGTGCGAGTTAGGGCCGATGTCTCGTTTTGACCCCCCACAAATTGCAGTCCATTTATATCATGATTGAGGCCGTTTGAGAATTCTTCACAAAGTTTCTCTCTGGTGAAGTGAAATGCGTCATACCCGAGTGCAAGTATCAGAGAACGCCAAACTGTATGACGGAATTGATTGATCCCCGGGAGATGCCCTATCATGGACCCAAATACCCGAATGAAGCTTTTAGCAAACTAGCAAAGCAGTTTCGACTTGTTTGATAATGTGCCGCCGTTGCCTTGATCCTCGATAACACTGTTATCGAAACGAGATACCGGCCCTAGTGTGGTGGAAACTGAGCACATACCAGTTTGAAGGTGTTGGCCGACTTGACTTCCAGCTCATCTTCCGGCTCGTCGTCCACCAGTCTACACCGCAATGACGGTTTTCCTGCAGACACATTATGATTGATGATGATGATGACTATCGAGCAATGGCTACCGAGGAGAAGAGCGGCATAGAAGAGGACGTGCGATTTCTGGTCGGCGATCATGTATTGCGCAATTCCCTCGTCGAAGATCTAGCAATTTAGCGGTTTCGAAAGAACTAGATGAGTTGGCTTACGGCCACGGAACCGTCGTGCTCCCACTCGACCTTCCAGTTGGCGGCCGCCTGCAGAATCGCATCCTCGTCGATCGCTGGCAGAGTCGGTCGCAGGAGTCGGGTCGATACGTCTCGCACTCGATTGTAGCCCATTTGGGATGTGTGGTGGCGATGGTGGTCTGTCGAAAGAATGCTCTAGACAGGCAGGAGCCTTTATGGGCGGGCAATGAGCCGATGAGGAGATAACAGACATTTGGGAGGGGGCGATCGATCGTTGCGGACCGAATCGGGGGGATGGAATGGAGGAGGGCTGGAAACACTTTGCAGAACCAGCAGCATAGTGCCAACTTCAGCGAGCAAATAGCAACAACCTGTCTGTCTGACTAACCCGGTCGGCGGTGGCGGCACTCACTTCACAGGGCTGCTTCTGGGCGGCGGCATAATCCGACGGAAAAGAGTGAGAGAGAGAGAGTTGCAAGACGGAAGCGTGCACACAGACACACGTACGCACACACACACGCACACCGCGACCCATCATCGCGTCGTGCGCGTACACACGTCAGATTAGGGACGACGACATCCACGGGAACACGTTCCACCACCGGCACGGTCGTTCTCAATCGACTGTACGATCGTGCGCGCACACGTGCGCATCCTCTCCACCTAAACAAAGAGCGTGGCACGGGTGGGGGAGGGAGGGGCGGCGATCAATCGCCGTCGTCGTCAGCGACCATCCCTCCGTCTTTTCCCGTCACTCAGCCGCATCGGGAGGGCAAGGGAACGAGAGCGGCGGACAGCTCAGCTACACGGACATGTCGGCGACGAGAAGACTTTCTGGACTGCGCGCGCACACGCGTCAGCCAGCGCGAAAGCAATCCACCATGCATGCAAGCAAACAGACGGACGCATACAGGACACGAGTGCTGCCGTGTCCGTTCGATGCGCCGATGACGCGGCCCTCAGCACTCTCTCTCACCAACCACTCCTCCCTCTCTCCCCCACTCTCTCCGACGGTCAACAGAGATTAGGCGCGCCACCGGTCGGCCGGAGCAGAGTGAGGAGACGACTGTCACTTGACTCGCACCCGTCTTCCTCGATCTCGCCGCCCACGCGGCACACACACGTACCAGCAGTAACAATTAGGTTGTAAGCGGAAAGAAAGACTAGACCATTCATCGATCTTGTGCGGTGCAGACAGAGAGAACCAACCAACGAGCTAACTAACAACGACTAGCCGCCTATCAGAGTCATTTCGTGGTTTCGGGCAGTCTGAGACCGACTTGCGCAGCGGCCGCCTCGATGCTTTTCTCGCCGCGAGCGTACTGCTCGTGCAGCTCCGTCAGCCGACGCGACGCCGTCAGATAGGCATTGTACGTGGAGAGAGTCCACAGTGCGGACTGAAATCCAGAAAACGTTCCGCTGATCCCTCTTACTTGCACCGCACCTTGTCAGACTTGTCCACCGCCGCGGATTCCTGCTGCTTCAGATACTGGTAGATCGGCGCGCTCGTGGCGAAGTTCTAGTATGGCACTAATTTTTCACCACCATCATCATCATCACGAAGCTATTCAGCACACGTGCTAGAACCTTTTCCGCGCGCTGCAGTTCCACGAGAAGACTCTTGACAATCTTCGATGCCGTCGCCATTCCGAGGTCTTCGATCGTCTCTCGTGCGATAGACGGAAGCTTCAACGAGATCAGCGGAACACTGAATCCGAACGGAGAACTCGAAGAGAGAGAGAGGGTGCAGAGGAGCCGGAGTGTAAACTGCAGATCGTGCCGGATTTCATATCTGGAGCGGTAAGCGATTGTGAAAGTTCTCTGGCTGTTTTCAGGATCTTCGGCGAGCAAGTGTCCACAACTGGTATCGTTGTCCCGGATTGACTCGCTTGCTGGGAATCATGGCAGCGACGCTCAAGCAGTTCGCGGAACGCATCGGCGAATTGGTTGACGGCGGTGATCTTCAAAAGGTGAATTCTTTGCTTACAATTAAGTGCTTTCCGCTGTCAGGCCACCGAATTGGTGCGCGAAGCCTACGAACCGACCATTTTGCGTCGCTCTCTGCAAGATTTGATCGATGTCCTAGAACAGATCTCGCTCGACAAGTAAGCCTCGGGTTTGTGTATTGTGGTAACGCTCCTCGTTCGTTCAGTCAGACCGTGCTGGCCGTCGTGCTCTTGGCTCGAGTTGTGGAAGACGCCGGATCGCGTACGAGCATTGCCCAATATTTGAGCAGAAACCTGCAAAGCATGCCATGCGTCCAATTGAGATGTGTGCCCGACTACTGTGAGTTGATCATCCCCATCCGTTCATCCGGCTGCAATTAATTCCTCGTGTCTAGACACGAAGATTTTTCACATTCTCTCGGAGAGTTGGCTCGAGTCGAACGACATGAAGGCCGTTGGTGACGGTGCGCAACTTGTGCTCATGGCGATTGAGCAGTTCGCCTCTGCCGCCTCCTGCACGATGACGAGCCTTCATCAGGTGATTATCGAGTATTTCTCCATGCGTACACTTCTCGCAGGCGTTATTCGCGCTCTCGCTGAAGTCCGGTCTTTTCGATTTGCCACTGAAACACGTTCACATCTATCCCCAGCAGCTTGCGCAAGAGGTACCGGTTGAGGCAATGAGGTTCATCGCAATCATTGCAGCATCCGAATGCTCGCGCCGTCCAGAACCCTCGTTTCGTGCTGCAGTACTTCTATTACGGCGGTCTGCTGATGGCTCGCAAAGCGAGGTTCGTTGATTGAGCGGGTCCAATAATTCGCCGAAACGTTAGGTGGGCGGACGCCGCCAGCATGTTCGAGTCGGCCGTCAGTCTTCCCGCACTAGCGCTCTCCGCCGTCGCCCTGGAATCGTTGAAGAAGTTGGTCTTGGTTCGTGCTCTGGAGGTTTGCGCACTCTACGCCGATTTACCACTGTATGCACTCGCCAGCTCGTCCACGAGTCGAGCGAGCTGTACTACACGAAGCCGGTGACGCTGCAACTGCCTTCTCTGCATCACATGTCTGCATTGGCACGGGCTTGGAAGGCGACCAGCGAGGTAGTAGTTTACACGTTCCTCTCTCTGACCAACGACCTTCAGGTGTACGTGAAGCTGGCGCGAGCGGCTCTGGATGTGCCGAATTCGGATCGTGCAGCACGAGCCGAGCTCATTCTTCGCAACGCTGAGAGTGTGCTCAAGAAAGACGACAACGTTCAGCTGGCTCGCCTTCTAGTGGAAGCCGCTAAGGACTCTGTCGTTCGCCGATATGTCAATGTACGCTTGCATGGCATTGTGGTAAGAGTCATTTCGGCGTCATAGGTGTTCACGACGTCTACGCTGCCGGACCTCATCGAGCGCTGCCATTTGAGAGGCTCTTCGGAAGCGACCGAAATTCTCGACAGACTTCAGCGTCGCGGTCAGATTCAGGTTGGCGATCGGCGTTGACGACCATCACCCTTCGAGCACGCCACCGCGTTTCAGTATCAAATCAGTGGCGGCGGCGACACCGTCGCGGTGACGATTCCCTCTCGGCCCACGTCCGCGATCGAGCTGAAGCGAGCCCTAGACGAGCTGACGTCCAGTGGAATGACGCTCCAGCGAGTGGACGACGAACTGCGCTCCAGCGTCCAGTACCTGAACGCCTTGCAGTCGCAGCAGAGCGTCCGCTTCCACGGCCCCTCGTTCGTCTTCCAGCCGCACGATCCGCGATCCGCGGGCATGGTATTCGCCGATTGATGGGGGGAGTGAGATTGACGAGACGCTCATCGCAGGGCTACATCTTCGAGGACGAGGGACTGTCGCTGGGTGGCGGTGCGCTGGGCGGCGGAAGTTCCGAGATGGCGCCCTGAGAAGAGGAGACTAGCGAAGAGGAGGAGGCATCCGGTTCTCACACGTTCACCTTCCTTGTTCTCTCTCTCCCCCGCTCGCCGGCAGACACTCCAAAAGAAACGGGTGCCCCGGTTGCGCTGGTTGGTCTCGTGTCGAAGATGCGTGCGCGGGGTTCGTCTCACTGTCTCTCTGGTTCAGGATGCGATGTTGTTGGTCTCTCTTCTTCCTCTCGCGTTCTGTGCACGCGCAGGTCTTGTTCTTCAGCCAGCCTCTCTCATTCTTCTTCTTCTTCGTCTCCTCCTTCTTCTTTCCTGCAACAGGATCCCTCCCTCCCCCTGCGCACGGCTGTGTCGTTCGTGTGGTGTGACGTTCGTGGATGGTCGACTTTGTGCCCGCCCGAGTGGAGGCGACGGCGGCGGTCTCTCTCTCTCTCGCTCTCGCTGTTTGCACCACCGCCTCGGATCGGACTGGCGGTGGTGTCGAGACAATCGGGAGCAGACTGACGGGGGGAGGTCCTCGCTCGCTCGCTCGCCCGCCCTGAGCACTATTGTGTGCGCGCCGCCGGGAAGGGACGGAGGGAGGGGGGGGGGGAGGGAGAGAGGGGTGGGACGGGG
>JACMII010000500.1:0-15354 GCA_014805405.1 Bunonema sp. RGD898
GTGTCGAGTGGTGAAGAGGAATGACCCATAATCGTGCTTATGCACATATATGAAATCATTTAGTGGAAGCAATTACAAAATTATGGAGTATCGAATGGTTTCGTCAATCAGCGACCGGTCGGGAGGGACTTGACTGTCATCGTTGCAACGCGGCTGGAAAATTCACAAAGTGTGCATGTTGCCGGCGGAACGTTGCCCATTTTAAGGGTTGTTTCCGCCGCAAGAAGTGGTGATGTAGGATGAAATTAAGTGGAAAGAAACAAGCTTTGTCAAAATTGCGTGCAAACGGTGGCCGACAGCACTACCGCCGTGCCTTCGGACGTTTGAGCGAGGAGTTGCAGAGTTGCGTTCCTTCAAGGACACGGCGCTCCGAAAGCTGCATAAAATGATAGGGCTTCCAGGCGATTGGCTACAAAAATTTCAACTACTCCAAGTCGGTCCTTCATGCAAGGCTTGCGTCTATAGAGCGGAGCTGCGTCACTACCTGAAGGACGCCCGCTGGAGGTTCCATTGTTTGCGACGCCAGATGAGAGTTGACAAGCGGCAAGCTCTTCGAACGCGCTCACCTCGGAATCAGACGGACGCTCGAACTCACCTACTGCCGGGTGGCGGTCAACAACTATAAAGTTAGCAGGAATATCGAGTGAACGTAGAGAAGCAGCGTTGCCATAGGTGAGGACGATCTAACACAAGATGCGGCAAGAGGGCGGCTCAACTCTGGACGCACACGCAATCGTGAACTACCGCAGTTTGTGCCGCATCATCGTGGCCGAGTTTACGCTCATCCTGAGTCACGGGAAGATTGGCGAGCGAGAGAAGGTTGTGCAGCCTGACGAGACGGTGATCGGAAAGAGAAGTACATTAAAGGACGAATTTCTGGCGGCAAACAAATTTGGCTCTTTGGAGACCAGATTCAAGGCGAACCGACGAAGTTCTTCGTCGTCCAGTCAATAAGCTCAACCGGCCTACCCTTTATGCCCTAATCAAGAAGTGCATCTGGCGCAGCTCGATCATTCGTTCGGATAGTTGGCGAGCCTACAACGGAATCGATCGACTGGGCTACCAGCACCGTGCCGTCAACCACTCGCAACTTCCACAAGGTATCACACGCAGAACATCGAGTCGATCTGGCATAAGTTGAAGCGCGATGTCAAGGGCAAGTTCGGAGTGCATCGTACTCATCTTGATCGATGCCTCTTGGAGCTCATCTTCAAGCGACACCACCCACATCTTGGCATCTCTGGAATGGAGTGCGCAAAAGGTAGAGACAATTGTATTTTCAAGAGCGACTCTTGCAACTTTGATCCGGCATGATGGGTGACGGACTTCGGACTTTGTTGGTTCGATTCCATTCGTTGTTTTTCTTAATTTCAAACACAAATGTTTGGGAACAAACCTCTCGGCATTCCACCTGGAGGTTTGAGGGCTGTTTTCGTTGAATTCTTCGTGGTTGAAAACCTCGGGCGCGCATGAGAAAGTGCAAAATGTCCTGGATTTTCGGGCTCCGCCGCTTGCTAGTTGCTGGGCCTCCACTAGCAGACGAAAGTCCGAATCATGCACTGATTTTAACCCTGGGACAAAAACCCGAGGGACGTTGACCTCGCCCCTTGGCCAACCTACACATCCCTGGAGCCGCTTAACGGTGGCTGTGAGAG
Organism: Bunonema sp. RGD898; assembly: GCA_014805405.1. NCBI lineage: Eukaryota > Metazoa > Nematoda > Chromadorea > Rhabditida > Bunonematidae > Bunonema > Bunonema sp. RGD898. The sequence continues at coordinate 1,656 of JACMII010000500.1, forward strand.
TGGAAATGAAATTTGTCTCTTTCTCGGGCCATTTTTCCAGACTCTGAGGGTGCTTCGGCAGCTAAAACTCGTTTAGGGTAACTCGACATGCTCTATCCAACGATATAGGTTTCAACCAGAAAGGCCGCCATAGGTTGGGAACCTTCCCTTGTTAGTTTCCAATCCAACATATTGTCGCCGCGAATAGTTGACCAGCGTCCCCCTCACAACCATTGGTCCTCTTTACACTATCTCTCGGCATTATCAAGTTCTTTCTTCCCATCAAAAGAAACCTCACCCATAGGGAATACCCAGCCAAAACTGGGTTACTCTACTTGTTCTCTTATAAAAAGGGCAACCCACGGAGCAACGCTGACGGTTTTCTGACACCGATTGAGATGTGACGGCAAGTGAAGACGGTTTCTCTCGGAGATCTTCTTTCTGAACGATTGTATTTCTAAGATTTCAACTTTCGGTTTAGCCAACCGTCATCTTCTTCAACTCATTGTCGAGCTCACTCGCCGTGGGGCGCTTCTTCGGCTCGAATGCTGTCATTCGACTGATGAGCGCATCTATCTTTTTGTTCAATTTATTCATCACGGCGGGACGTTGCTTCGACCGAAGAGCCCCAAAGATACCGCATCGTTCCCTATCCGTCTTAAACGGACGCAGCATTTCCAGGAAGACGAGACCCAGTGAGAAGATATCCGTACTATTCGCGTAATCATCGGACGACTGAACGCACACACCTCTCGATGGCAGCACTATTTCCGCAATTACCTGCTCGGGAGACTTGTAACTGGGGGTTCCCACATCTGGAGTGTGTTGACTGTTCATGGTGGATGAGCTCGCGGTGAAATTTCCGTTAGCTTCGGAAGAAGATAGCGCTGCCGCATAAGTGGCCAGTCCAAAGTCGCCAATCTTGAGAACCGACGCGGCTTCATTGCGCAACGATCCGAAGAAGATGTTTTGCGGCTATAAGATGCACGGAATTGTATGTCAGATGTGGTGTGTTCTCTCACCTTGATATCTCTATGTATCAGACCCTTATCGTGAATATACTTGGCGGCCGAGACCAGCTGGCTGAACCAATCAAGCGTCTGCGAGATAGGTCTTTCTGCCGGGAGTTGGCTCTGTCTAAGCCATTCGTACAGAGTCGGACCACTGCACCATTCCATCCGGATGTAGAGACAGGGCTGATTGCTGCCCACCATCCACGGAAGCTCCTCACCGGGTGGCGGTATCTCCGGCCATGTACCATAATATCGAACAATGTGTGGATGATCGAGTTCAGCCAAGATGTGCACTTCTCGCAGCACTTTGTTGGGCGACTGTTCCGTGTCGGCCATATCGATCGCATCAACCGGATTGACCGGATCGACTTGCTTGATGGCATACCATCTTCTGTCTATCTTGTGTTGAGCTTTGAAGACAACACCAAATCCTCCACGTCCGATCCTGGTCCGCGTCGTGTACTCGCCGAGTTGCTTGCTTTCGAAGGGCGCAGATTTGGTCGTGCTGGCCGAGCTCAACTGGGTGACTTGCGCCTGCAGCAGGTGCTCAATTAACTCGTCCTAAATATTACAATACATTCGTGAAAAATACACTGCAATACCTTGCCCTTTGCGTGCTGCACGTTCCCTATCTCTTTTGCCAGCTCGGGCATCTGCTCCACCTGAACGATTGTTGTGCCGGTAGGCAACCGAGAAAGGAGGGTTTCGGGCAGTCGGATCGTCTAGCGGTGGATGAGACCTAGCGGCGACGCGCACTCTTAGGAACTCGACAACAAACTGACACGATTTAGATGAGGATTTGGCAAGAATTTACACGTTTTTTTCATTTGTGGGTCAGGGAATGAGGGCAAAAAGTGGGAACCGAGCCAGTCGTGCCTTATCTATGCGAACTGGGCCAGTCGTGTGGCGTTACGAGCAGCGACGTGCACTTTTAGGGGCTCGACAACAAACAGATACGATTTAGATGAGGTGTTGACAAGAATTCGCACATCTTCTCCAATGTTTTTCACTCGTGGGCCAGGGGACGAAGGATCGTAGGACGAGAGAGAGAGCGAGCGCTGTAAGTCCAATTCGCTGCGGGACTGCTAATATTGCGAAAGCAAAGCGTGGACCGAACCAGGCGTGTCTTATCTATGAGAATAGAGCCAGTTGTGTTATCTGTAACATGTCCAAACTGAGTCGTTTCGATGGGACCAGTCGAGTTTGTGACCTAGCATACAAATCGATAGCTTTCGACGTCGCCGAGGCCTGTGGGGATAGTATAAAACGCTTTTCGCGAGAGACTCCAACAATCCGCTATCCCTTTGGCACCAGCGGAAGGAAGTGAAAATTCCGGCAATGTCATCATTGAACCAGGGATAATTGACCCTCCTGATTACGAATCTGTGGTTGGATTTTGGAGATTGTGTTGTTATGAAAAGTTACGAGTAAAACGCAGATTTCACTTCGTGACGCTGATGCCAAAGCTCTTTGAGTCTCTCACGGAAAGCGTTATATTCAGCTTTGTCAAAGATGCCTTCAAAACCTTCCCACTTCATCCCAACAGTGCCCGTATTCTTCGGCCGTTATCCCCAAGTGAATAAGAATTGGTGGCAGCGTGAAATGCGCGGACCGTTATTAGTGCACAGCAGTGGTGGGAGATTTTCTTCGCTAATGGCACACCTCGTTGCTGTCGCCGCCTTCGAGCCTGTTGTCGGATGGCGGTCCTTGTGCGTCGTCGGCTCTAGGGCCGGGTGGGGTCGGCCGAAATTGGCGCAGCGACGCTCGCCGTCTGTTGTTTACGGACCCGGATGAGACGACGGAAGCGGTGGGGTGTTTCTGGTGCAGGGGGAGGTGTGTGCAACAGCGCCGACACAGGAGGCATTAGTCGCCTTCTCCCTTTTCTCGCAACAAAGACACAGCAACACGTTCCTACACGCCCAATGACTAAACCACTGAACACCGACAACGTTCGCCCTTCTCACAATATCATAATCTCTTCTTTCTCTCTCTAACCGATAAAGCGACGGAAGTACGGAATCTGGCACACCACTTGCTACGACTTCAGCGCCATCCGCCACAAGATATGGCGATTACCTGCGCTTTCTTGACTTTTTCACATTGTGTAAGAGGATATGTTTCATAGTGGAAATAAGTGTGTAACACAAGTGTAACCGAGATTAAGTTGACTACATCATGCGTTGGATCCTCTTCGTTGGACATGACACCAGACGCCTTGAAACGTGTGCTCTAGCGGATTGATGGAGATTGTTCCCACGAGTTGGCTGACACGCCAGGTGCCTGGGACTATTGACGCTTGAGGAGCGCCCTGCGGAGCGACGCCTCATCGCGGAAAAAGAACGAGAATTTCCCGATGTCGATGGTGACGATCTTGGTCCGAAAGCAGCAGTCCTCCTCGATCTCGAAAGAGCTGCTGTAGACGAGCTTCAGGTAGCCCAACGAGTCGTCATACCCGATCAGTACGCGTTGCACCTCACCCGAGCTGAAACGTTTCTTCTACTACGTACATAAATTAGTCACGAACCATCGTAGAGAGCGCTTCGCCCGCTCGATAGCCGCCTCCACGATATTCACCACGATGAGCTTCACGTCGTTCGTGTCGATGAGATATTTCTTACTGCTGGCCACGAGTGTGGCGACGCTGCAATGATTTCAAAGTAAAAATCGACTATTATAATTTCGTCTGATTCGACTTTATCTTTCGCTCAGCCTCTGCTTGGCTATTGGTCGGGACATTTTTATGCGAAATTTGTAAGTCTGGAAGCATCAGAAACAAATTCGATATGAGTGTAAAACGCAAACGCCTGCATTACACGGCAGACATCCCGTTTGTTTTGGCGTTCAATGAAAGAGATCTTTTTGAATAAATAAGATTTTCTTTCAGTGAAAAGATCTTACCCCAATGTAAAAACCTTCTTCAATTTGAAAAATTCTACCCACGCAATAAGTAACCAACGCAAATCCAAACCATGATTGAGTGATTTCGCGACAGGAAAACGAATTTTTCCGGCATCGCGTTACTCGATCAGCATTGAGAAAGAAATGCGCACCGCACAAAGTCGACGATGCTGTTGACGAGCTGCAACACCGTGGCGGGGTTGCGCTTGTAGAGCGTGAAGGAGCCCTTCGTCTTGTTGAGATAGATGGACTGGCGCTCCTCGAATATCGTGCCCGCCTCGAGGACGAGCGCGTAGAGCTTGCCCTGGGAGCTCTTCGCGACAGCCGCGGTTGCGCTCGTGTCCTTATCGTAGGTGACCCATTTGAAGTAGTCGGCGGGCGAGTAGAAGGCGTCCCGCATCGTGCCCAAAGTCACCACCCAGATGACCCGATTGGCGGCCCCTGCGGCGATCCCCAGGGTGCTCAATTGTTCGATGAGCACGGTGTACTCGCCCTCCAGATTCCGACGACGCTCCTCTTCCGAGTAGGCCGAGAAGGAGGAGAACATCTCAAGATGAGGCGTGTCAGTGAACAACGATTGGTCGAGTGAGCAAAAAGAGAGGCCGACAGAGGTAGGGCAGCGCGCGCCATCATTTCGCAATGCGCGCCACGGTGCGGAAAAAGCTCGTGTTTCAGTTTAATTTGATGAAGCTGGCAAGAAAGCACCATACACTCGACCACGGTTTGTGACCCAACGAATGGGTCGACGTTTAGCACATTTTTGCACGAATTTCGATGTGGAGACGGTTGTGTATTTGATCCAATGGTCCTAATTAGGACCGCTAATGGTAATGCACGTCTCAAGTCAAGTGGATGAAGTCAGTTTTCGTGCTCTTTGGCCTCGACATGTCACTGAAGCAGCGAACTCCTGGGTGATGGTTCTCCGCCTCTAGGCTAAATCATGCAAATCGCCGGCTGAACTTTGCGAGTACAGCCGAAAGCTATCGTTTGACACTAAAATCAAGACTTTTGGTCAAGATCCAGAAGAGTTGAAGCATTTTTGGTGAAAAAACGTCGTGTGACGATCAATCCATATGAGTTTTTCTTGTGAAAATGACAGTTTCACCAAGCGTGTTCGGTATCATTTGATAGAACACTTTTCTGCATCGACTCTGAAAATTTGAGCATAATCACACTTCTAGACGAAGAGTACCATTCAGTCTACTGTGGTTGGCCGCGAACCGTTTGAGCGCAACCCGGGGTGTGAAGTGCTTTCGAGGTGGCTTCACCAAATGAAACTTTCCGCACCGTGGGTCAGGTGCCACCGCGAACCATTGGCCAATGTTCACACTGCGATGCCTTGGCTTTGATCTCTATGCACTGACACGGAGTGAATGCCCCGTAGAGGTCCCTGTCCTACTTTCTTCCCTATAAAAGAACAAGGGGCCCAGGAGTAACAGCCCTGGGCTGCACGAACGCCCCGGCCCGGCTATCGTGTACTCGACCACTGGCTACGACACTCTCGAAGAAAGAGCCTCAGATCCCCGCACGATCTCACTGCTCCCCTACGGTATCGGGGAATAAAGCAAAGATCGAGAGGCCAGATAATTCCGGGCCAGACGGAAAAGGAACTCGGACAACGACACGAGAACTGCATACGGTTGTGCTCATACAACGCCAGGACACTCAGTACACCAGCCGACAAAGCCGTGCTTTTTGAGAGAAGCAGCAAAATCAACTTCGATGTCATCGCTCTTCAGGAGACGAAGGCAAAAGAAGATTCCGCCAAAATGCAAGGATCCGGAGATCTGCTCATTCTCGGGCACAAAGTGAATGGCAAGAACGTCGGTGGCGTCGGGTTCCTGGTAAACGAACGAATTCTCCACATTGTCGACAGCCACGAGATCATGTCTCCACGCCTGGCAGTGCTGCGCCTAAAGGCTCCCCGACAGCCGCACATAGCAGTCTTCAGCTGCTACGCTCCAACATCAGCAGCAGACGAGGAAGAACGAGAAGCCTTCTACGAAGAGCTCGAAGCCGAGCTTCGGAAAGAGAAAAGCTTCTACAAATACGTCCTCGGGGACTTCAACGCCAGCATAGGCGAGGGAGACAGCGGCCGAATCGGCAAGTTCGGTCTGGGCACGCGCAACGATAATGGCGACCGGCTAGAGGAATTACTATGATCCAACAGGCTGATCCACGGGAGCTCCTAGTTCCAGAAGAAGCCATCCAGACGATGGACCTGGTGTTCCCCTAACGGTCAAGTCAAGAACGAGATCGATCACGTCCTGACCAGCAGGAAATGGACGCTCCTCGACGTAAGCGTAGTGCCCAGCTTCACCGTCGGCTCCGATCACCGCCTTCTCCGAGCCACCGTCAGGTTCGACAGGAAAATGGTCAAGAAAGTCCTGCATCGTCCCGCTACTGACAAGAAAATGGCTCACGACTTCACAATCCTGCTCACTCCAGTCTAGAAGCTCTAGACTGGAAGCAAACCAGCGACCACAACAAAAACTACGAGCAACTAGTGAATTACCTAAGACACTGCGAGAAGTCGTGCAGACGAACACAAATCAGCGACAAGCGAATAACGGCTGCCACGAAAGAGCTGCTCAGAACACGAGTCCACATCAAGAACGATCCAAACTCGACTGAGCTGCAACGAAGAGCAATAGACAAGGCCTGCCGAAACAACTTGAAGATGGACCTCCTTCAACACCGCAAACGAAAGCTTCTAACAACAGCAGAAGAAGCATCAAACGATGTCGAAGAGAGCTCAACCAAGAAAGGCAAGTCTTCACGGCTCTGAAGAACAAGGACGGCCTCAAGACCACCTCGAGACATGACATGGAAGCGATCGTGAAACAGTTCTACACGGACCTGTACTCCTCGACTGAACATCAAGTCACCCAGACAATACCAGTACAAAGGGATGAAATCCCTCCAGTCCTGCCCTCCGAAGTGCGATCAGCAATAGACACGACCAAGTCAGGCACAGCTCCGGGCCCGGACAACATAACGATCGAACTGCTGAAAGTCGGAGGACACGGACTGCATAAGCTGCTCGCCCAGGCCTTCACCACCTACGTCCAAACACGTAGAATACCGGACGACTGGCGAACGGCAAAAACGGTGCTGTTCTACAAGAAGGGCGACAAGGAGGACATTGGCAACTACCAGTGCTCTACAAGCTGTACACGAAAGTACGGAGAGTAGAGCGACAACTGGACGAGTACCAACCCGTGGAACAAGCCGGATTCCGGAAGAAATTCTCGGTGTCCGATCACATGCAAGCAGTAACGCAACTGATTGAACGTTCACGCGAATACCAGCTACCCCTGGTGCTAGTATTCGTGGACTACAAGAAGGCGTTCGACTCTGTGGAACACGGTGCGGTAATACGGGCGCTGATGGACGCGAACATAAACCCCGGCTACGTGGCAGCCATCCAGGACTGCTACACGGGTGCCAACACCACCATAAGGATGTTCGAAAGGGACCTAAAAATCCCCGTCAATCGAGGAGTACGACAGGGCGACTCCATCTCCCCCAAGCTCTTCACGACAGCTCTCCAGTACGCCGTGAAAGACCTACCATGGGAAGGCTACGGCATACCAGTGGATGGCAAGAACCTCACCAACCTGAGATTCGCAGACGACATAGTTCTCTGTGCCAAGTTCACACAAGAGGCCGAAACCATGCTCAATGACCTCAACAAGGCCAGCAAAAGGATCGGACTGGAGCTGAACATGAAGAAGACTCAGTATATGAGAAACAAATGGTGTCCCCCCGGAAGTGTACGACTGGACAACACAACGATCGACGAAGTGCAGTCCTACACCTACCTCGGTCGGGCAATCACGACGGAAGGCGACCTAAGGGAGGAGATCGGGCGAAGAAGACGAGCCGCCTGGACGGCGCTAGGCAACATCAAGGAAACAACCAAGATGCTCACCCGGCACCGGAAGATCAGAGCTCACCTCTTCGACAGCACGGTACTCCCCGCCCTCTGCTACGGAACCGAGACTTGGGCGGCTACTAAGGAGATCGAACGGGCCATACAGACCACCCACAGAGCACTGGAGAGAAATCTCCTAGGCTTCAGCAAGATGGCCCAACTAGATCAAGGAATAAGATCCGCAGACATGCGGAACCGCTCCGGACTCAGGGATCCTCTAGAAGTGATGACCCGAAGAAAACTGAGGTGGGCCGGACACGTGGAAAGAAGGACGGACGACCGGTGGACCATCAGAGTCACCGAGTGGCGCCCTCGAGACAAGAAAAGACCACTCGGAAGACCTGCTACCAGATGGTCGGACGCGGTAAAGGAGATCGTCAGAAATCAGCACACCCCCGAGCCTCATCCGCAGCCCACACAGAGGCTCAGACCAAGAAGACAACAGCCTCGACACATACAATGGATGACACTGGCAAGGGACAGAGATCAATGGAAAAGAGTGTGGTCCGCGCACATAAGGGAATAAAATCCCGAAGTGCGAGGCCGGATCCGAAAATAAAAAAAATAAAAAAAAAAGAACAAGACACTAGACAAAAAGAGAGTACACCGTAAAGAGAAAATTCTAGTCTCGATTGCTCTCTCTTCTGCATCGACAAAGCTTTCCTACTGAGATCCGTACGACTAGCAACTTACTTCCACCTCAGGACCAAGGTTGCACACAGCCATCCGTTCGATCTCCTCCCCCAATGGACGGTCCTTGTCGTTCGCGTCCGTGATCGTGATCGTGATCTGACATGTTCCGGTCCTCATGACGAAGAGTCAGTCAATTAGCAAACCTTGTTCTGCTTGCCGGTCGACTCGTCCTGAGCCGAGACGTTGAGTATGCCGTTGACATCAATGTCGAACGTGACCTTGACCTGCGGCACGCCGCGCGGAGCAGGAGGAATGCCGGAGAGCTCGAACTTGCCGAGCAGATTGTTGTCCTTCGTCGTCACGCGCTCGCCCTCGTAGACCTAGGCAGTTATCATTGATTGAAAATTGTAAAGGATGTATAAGCTAACCTGGATGAGTACACTGGACTGGTTGCCCAAGCAGGTGCTGAAGGTCTGTGACGTCTTCATGGGGATGGTGGTATTGCGCTTGATAAGAGTCGTCATCACTCCGCCGGCAGTCTCGATGCCGAGCGAAAGCGGAGCCACGTCCAGAAGCAGGAGATTCTGCACAACTTCGGACTTGTCGCCCGACACAATGGCCGCCTGCACGGCAGCTCCGTAGGCAACGGCCTCGTCCGGGTTGATCGACGCGTTCAATTCCTTTCCAAAGAACAGGTCCGACAGTAGCTTCTGCACCTTCGGGATGCGAGTCGAACCTCCGACCAGAACGATGTCGTGCACCAACTCCTTGTCCATCTGTTGTGGGGTAAATCTTATTTCATCCAACTCGTACCAAAATAACCTTGGCGTCGCGAAGCGCCTTCTCGACGGGGTCCATGGTGGAACGGAAAAGATCGATGCAGAGCTCCTCGAATTGGGCACGAGTGATGTTCGTGTAGAAGTCGATGCCGTCGAAGAGCGAGTCGATCTCGATGCTGAATAATAGCGCGCGGGATTCCCTCAACCATACAACCCCCGTACTCGGCTAGAGTGGACGAGGAGAGTGCTCGCTTGGCGTCTTCGCACGCCTTTCGCAGTTTACGAAGAGCTCGCAGATTCGTGGTCAGATCCTTCTTGTGCTCGCGCTTGAACTCGTCCACGAAGTGGTTGACCATTCGATTGTCAAAGTCCTCTCCTCCCAGATGCGTGTCTCCGGCCGTAGACTTCACCTCGAAGATACCGTCATCGATGGTCAGGATGGAGACGCTGACCGCGCTTCCGCCCAGATCGAAGATGAGCACATTCCTCTCGCCCTGCCATTTCTTGTCCAGTCCGTAGGCAATCGCGGCGGCCGTCGACTCATTGATGGTGTACAGTACGTTCAGGCCTGCAGAGTGTGTCATTATATAGTACTTACAACATGTAATTATTGTGCACCATATACAATTACTCATCACTACACCCACCAGCAATGTCACTCGCTTTCTTGATAGCCCATCGCTGTGAGTAGTTGAAGCAGGCAGGCACCGTGATGACGGCGTCCTTGACGGTTTCTCCGAGGAACGCCTCGGCCGTCTCCTTCATCTTGATCAGCACCATCGAACTGATCTCCTCGGGTGTGAACGTCTTCGTCTCGCCCTTGTAGTCGACTTGCACGCGTGGCTTGCCCGCATCCGCTTGTACCACCTAAATTGTCAAAAGATACCATCTATCGTACAGTTCCAACAGCGCCCACCCTGAAGGGCCAGTGCTTGAGGTCGCTTTGGACGGCCTGGTCATCGAACGTTCGTCCGATCAATCGTTTCACGCCGAAGATCGTGTTGTGCGGGTCCTTCGCAGCCTGGTTCTTCGCCGCATCGCCGATCAGGCACTCCGTGCCCGTGAAGGCCGCGTAGGACGGCGTCGTGCGCTTGCCTGCATGGATTTCATTTGGCTTCATACTTTCTCAGAATTTCAAAACTTATGGAATCTTTGAGTTCACAACCGAAAATCCCTAGACTCCTCGCTTGTATCGCACGAATCAGAAACTGGTCATAGGCAGTTAAATTTCGCGAGTCCAGCCTAGTGCTTCAAACAAAATAGAAAAAATATAGTACAATTTAGTAAACTTAAAATTTGAGAATCTTCCCTTGCGTTACTCAGCTTCTTCTAAATTTCACAAAACTGGATACGAAGAGCATTCTAGAGCAACATCGAATTGACTCACCACGGTCATTGAGAATAATCTCAACTTTTTCGTGTCGGAAGACGCTGACACATGAGTACGTGGTTCCGAGATCAATTCCGATCGCGTTCAACTTGGGCAGTTGTTCCACCTGAACGATTGTATTTCTAAAGTTTAAACTTTCGATTTAGCCAACCGCCATCTTCTTCAACTCATTGTCGAGCTCACTCGACGTGGCACGGTTCTCCGGCTCGAATGCTGTCATCCAACTGATGAGCTCGTCCATCTTTTCGCCCAGTTTTTTCATCATAGTAGGGCGTTGGTTCGCCCGAAGGGCCCCAAAAGCGTCATGTCGTTCTCTATCCGTTTCAAACGAATACACCATCTCCAGGAAGACGAGACCCAGTGAGTAGATATCCGTACTATTCGCGTAATGACCGGACAGCTAAACGCATACCTCTCTCGATGGTGGCACTATTTCCGCAATTACCTGGTCGGGAGACATGTACATCTGAGTTCCCACGATGGAAAGGGTTTTGCTGACTCCGGAAGAAGGTGGTGCTGCCGCATAAGTAGCCAGTCCGAAATCACCAATCTTGAGAACTGGCGCGGCTCCACCGTGTGACGATCCGAAGAAAATGTTTCCCGGCTACAAGATGCAGAGTTGTGTGCCAGATGCTGTGTGCCCTCTCACCTTGATATCCCTATGTATCACCTTCTTATCGTGAATATACTTGACGGCCGAGACCAGCTGGCTGAACCAATCAAGCGTCTGTGCGATGGGTCTTTGTTTCGGGAGTCGATTCTGTTCAAGCCATTCGTGCAGGGTCAAACCGCGGAAAAATTCCATCTTGATGTAGAGACAGAGCTCATTGCTGTCCATCCACCGAAGTTTCTCATTGGACGGCGGTTTCTCCAGCCATGTGCCATAATATCGAACAATGTGCGGATGATCGAGTTCAGCCAAAAAGTGCACTTCTCGCAGCACTTTGTTGGGCGACTGTTCCGTGTCGGTCGCATCGACTTGCTTGATGGCATACCATCTTTTGTCTATCCTGTGTTGGGCTTTGAAGACAACGCCAAATCCTCCACGTCCGATCACGGTCCGCTCCGTGTATTCGCAGAGTTGCTTGTTTTCGAAGGGCGCAGATTCGGTCGTGCCAGTCGAGCTCGACTGAGTGGCCTGCGCCTGCAGCGGGCGCTTAATTAACTCGTCCTAAATACCACGACACATTCGTGAAAAATACACTGCAATACCTTGCCCTTTGCGTGTTGCATGCTCCCTATTTCTTTTGCCAGCTCGGGAATCTGCTCCACCTGAACGATTGCTGTGCCGGTGGGCAGCCGGAGAAGGAAGGTTTCGGGAGAGCTGGGTCGTCTGGTGGCGGATGGGACCGAGCGGTACCGCGCACTCTTAGAATCTTGACAACAAACTGACACAATTTGAATGAGTAATTGGCAAGAATTCACACATGTTCTCTTATTTTCCACTCATGGGCCAGGGAACGAGGGCGCGTAGGACGAGAGAGAGAGAGAGAAAGAGCAAGCGTCGCGAGTACGATTTGCTGTGGAACAGTTAGTGTTGCAAGGGCGAAGCGTCGATCGAGCCAGTCGTGTTATCAGTAGCATGTCCGAACCGAGCCGTTTCGATGGAACCGGCCGAGTTTGTGACCCAGCGTATAAATCGATAGTTTTCGACGCCGTCAAGGCCTGTGGCGATAGTATAATGCGTTTTTCTGATCACCAAGTCATGTTTTCCCATTTGTACCCGAAAGCCCACCAAAAAGACATACGCCAAACACGATTCAAGTGCTCTGGCGGAGTCAACTTGTTCCACCGCTTGGGCTACTTTGGTGATGCTCCACTGAAGCTCGCTCAGAGGCAACTTTAGCTTCGAGATCGTGTGAGATCTTGGGATGGACATCACGGTACACCTTCCTGAAGATTTTACTGTGCAACTTGACGTAACAGCACACTTGAAGGAATTCCACAACGAGACCGATGGAGATCGGGAAATCGCACGTTAGCACGTGTCCGTCAGACTTGATCCGGAAGAAGCACACGACTGCAGTCGACACACTGACGAACAATGGGATACGCGTGAACACTGAAACCAAGGCACGCACACAAGACGAGACTCGTGGACGGAGGAACACGCCAATGTATTCTCGTGTGTGGAAGCAGGAAAACATATTCGACCCGAATCTTTGGATGATTGTGGACAGTGTCCGAAACGGTGCATGGGGATCAAGGAAGCGGTGGCAGCATGCGTGGATGACGACGGAGCTGCGCGCGATGAAACAGGATGATACGGGTGTGTGTGCCGTGCGCGCGCGTTAGCCGATCGAGTCGAGCAGTCGCTGGCGCTTGGCCGTGTTCGCGAAGAGCGCTCGGATCAGCGCCTTCATGTCGGCCGGATGGAAGTGCGCCGCCAGCGGGCCGTGTCCGTCGCACCAGCGGTCGTCGATCGACTGCAGCGAGCCGCGCAGACAGTAGAGGAGCTCGCGCGCGTGGTCCGCCTTCCCCTCCGTGAACTTGGTCGCCAGCGAGGCGCCGTCTCGCTCGACCACCAGCAGGTCGTCCGTCTCGAGGAGGAGACGCTCGAGGAGGGCCGAGAGCCGGTCGCCGTCCGTCTCGGTGATGTCCTCCTGGCGTAGGATCGCCTCGGCGAACGTTTGCAGCGTGTGCGCCGCGAGGTTGCCGACCAGGAGACAGTAGACCGTGGGCGCGCAGACGCCGCGCCAGACCGTGGCCATGGCGTGGAGCTGACGGAGGGCGCCCTCGACGGCGAGACGGGTCGCGTCGCCCACGCCCGAGCAGGAGGCCGACGAGAGCTGCAACACCACTGTTGGTTGGAAGTCACGATGCCCAACCTGCTCAGAGAGTTGACGCCTCGCCTCGGCCAGGAACTCGTCGAGCACGCGCGTGCCGGCCGCGCGCCCGCCGAGCGCCGCCTCGATCAACACCGGATGAACGGCCTGCTGCTGCAAGTCGGTTCTCTTTCCAACACAACATCAAGCGATTGCTCCTCACCAGCTTGGTCGACTTCTTGCGGAGCTCTTGGTTGTAGGGCAGCGCCAGCACACGGTGACACAGGAAGTGGGTGGCGTTGTAG
>JACMII010000501.1:0-15325 GCA_014805405.1 Bunonema sp. RGD898
GATAGTGGGCGGTGAGAAAAAACGATCGGATATCGACAGACGGGAAGCGAGCGAAGTTGATGCGGCGAACTGACGTCCTTCCATCGGAACACACGACAGTAGATCACGTGCGGCAGTCCCTTTCGATGCGAGACCTGTTTGCCGGTCGAATGACTAATCGCGCGCCAAGCACCACCCACCTGTAGTCGGCCGTCCTGACTGCGACTGATGGTGACGCAGTTGGAATGAGAGGAGTGAGGATGCGAGAGTGCCCACTCCAAGTCTTCGATTCCGCCCTCGCCGCCCTCGCCGGCCCGTCTCTTGCGCAACTTCTTCACCAGCGAGCCGATCGCCTTCTCGGCGAACTTCTCGTCGTCGTCCGCAATCCGCCAGGCCAGCAGTTTGCGTACGACCGGCGAATTGGCCGCCGAGCCGGACGAGCCCGACGAGTGTAGACCGAACAACGCATCCATTGCCCTCTCACTTCTTCTACTCGTGATGCGGCGATGGAGTGGCACCGCGAGAGAGAGCGCCCTGGCAACGGGAGACGCAATCGATCGCTCGATGGAATGAGAGAAGAGAGACAGTCAGGCGGTGACAGTTTGTTGTTAGCAGCAGCAGCAGCAGCAGTGGCGGCGGCGGCGGCGGTGGCGGTCCCGAGTGAGAGAAGACCTGACTGCTCTCTCTCCTCCACCTACACACACACGCACAAGCACAGTGATAGCAGGCCACCGCTCAAGAGACTGCACCCATTGCACTATACAGGATGATCCGAAATGATGGTGGTGATTAGTATTTCGAGCATAACGTTCTCGTCCATTGGAATTTTCCCATCATCGAAGATGCTTTGAAGCTGACACTGTCCTCTACCGCCCACCCACCTAAAACATCCTCCATATCTGAAACCTAGCAAGTGCAGTCAAAGAGGATCACTTTGCATGCTATTGCTCTCAAAGAGAAACAGTGTTCTGCCCTTTTATTCATGTTGCATGCAGCTACTCTAATCGTCGACAATCTCCTATTTTTGCCTCAGTTGTTTTCCGATAAGAACTGTCAGAGACACGCTTGCCTCAAATTCGTCGGCTTCATCGCCTGCAGATTATACTCGGCCCTTTCAGTCGTCAGCTGAACTTTCTGAACGGCTTATGATTGTGAAGGACTTCAGAGTGCCTCAAAGTGTTCGAGATCTCGCCTTCGGCTCCTGGTCACAAGGCTTACTCTTGACAGACATAGCCCGAAGACTCGACAAGCTTCAAGCACGATCTGGCGGTGGGTTCACCTGATCTCAACCGTTTGACTACACGATATGGGATCGTATCATCGGTATTCTGTCCCGAAGCGGCTACACGACTCTACCATTCCTCAAGGCGACCGTCACCGCGGCTTTTCGCAAGTTGGAACGGCTGAACTGAAACGCGTTTGCAATGTCTTCAACAAGCGTCTGCATCAGAGCCAGGAGATTCCACCTTGAGTGAGTGTATGGTCTACTCCTGCACGTGATTTCTGCATGCCATCGTTGACAGTTCGTCATGAAAATGATCGAATGTAAACTGCAGACGGTGGAATTGATGAACTTGGGGCGAGCATTTCTCTGACAATTCCAGTCGGAAAACAGTTGCAGCAAAAGTGGAGGTGGTCGACGGTCGGAGTAACAGAATGCAACATGAATGAAAAGGCAGTGTTCTGCTTCTCTTTGAGAACGACCGCATGCAAAGTGGCTCTCTTCAACTGCACCTACTAAATACCAGATATGAGGGACGTCTCTAGGTGGGGTCGGTAGAGGACAGTGTCAACTTCAAAATGCGCCTTCGATGGTGGGAAAACTCCACCGGACGAGCAAGTTATGGTCGAAATACTAGTCACTACCATCACTTGGAATCCCCCTGCACACAGAGAGCACTGCTAGACTGTCGCCGCTACCGCAGCAGCCACGCACACGCATTCACGGATTGTAGCCTCTCCCGCCCGGCCAATCTGCGGTTGCATCTGCTTCTCACTTTCCTCCCCCTCCCCTTCACAGCCAACAACAAACTCGACAAGAAGAACGACTTCTGCATCAACAGTAACCGTCAATTCATAATGCACACTGCAGGCCAAGAGTAGATGTTGGCCGGAAGAAGACGGTTGGGGGTCGTAATCGTGCTGCTGCCCCTGCTGTTGTTGACGGCGATGCAGTTTTTATGGTGAAATTCGCCGCCATCTTGCACTAAAATCAGTGAACGGCCACTCTATCGCCGCGCTGTCAGTCCGCTTTTTGCATCGCACAGTCCGATTATTGCCCCCGCCCCTACCCTCCCGTTTTCTTTTCGCCACCTCCCCACTTCGCAGGATTGCATCATTTCGGGATCAGACTGGGTCTTCTATTTCACAACTCCGGTTTCTGGCGTCAGATTTTCGCTTTAAAAGAACGCCACCCTGCCACTACCATCACTTCTTCTCTGCTCATGCCGAGTTGCAGCGCTTGTTGTTCCGCGAAATACGCCATAGAACGCTGATAATCGCAGCGATTTGAACGGGTGTGCCGTTGTTGTTCCACGTGGGCTGTGGCGCCTAACACGCCAGCTTGCCCGCCCGCCTGCCTGTCTGTCTGTCTGCTTGTGCTTCTTGCATTTTCTCGTGTTTAGCCGATGGCGGCGGCGACAGCGCTCAGGCGATGGCTATGCACGTCGACAGCGACGGCGGCAGCGGCGGTCGCATCTTCCTCTTCCTCTAGAGGCGGCGGCGGCTTCTTTCTCGCAAAGTAGGCCCGTCGTCATCGTGACCAACGCACTGCCGAACTTCGGCACGTCCCATCCTCCCTCAATGTTCGCCCTAGTGATGATGAGCGCACGATGACTGGCTTCTCTGATTAATGTTCCGCGAGTTCTCTCGACTATGCAGTCTACGCACCCATAGGTCGGTAGTTGTCTAATTTACATACGCGGGAGACTGCCGCCTATGTGTGTTTCGTTTCTCTCCCAAGTGGTTGGTTGTTCGCGTGCATCGTCGTTGCCTTCCTTCTCTTCCGCTTCCTCAACATGTCGCTCTTCTGCTGCAACATCTTTCGCAAGTCAGTGGTCGCTTGGTTGTTCTCTTAGTGTAGTCACCTAGCTATGTTGGCGTGGTCGCCTGGCTATGTTGGTGTCGAGCTGCTAGGCGTGGGGTTAATCTATACGGTCCGATAAGAGTGCGACCGCGGACAGCGTGTCTTGACACGTCAGTCTCGGCGAAACTCTGTCTCGTGTGCGGGCGGGTACTTGCATCACCCTCACTCTCTCACTCTCCCACTTACTCTTCCACTTACTCTCTCTGCAGGTCGCTCGGTGGTGACGTGTCGTCGAATCGGTCCATCGCTCCGTCGAACGGTATCTCTCAGTCTCGCACGTGGGTCACATCGCCTCCTTACCATTGATGGTGCGGTGCTTTAGCATGACGACCGGCCCGGTGACGTACGGAGTGTTGGAGCGTGGGCAGTTGTACACGAAGGACTACCGCTGCTATGTGACCGCGAACGGCGAGATCGTGTCGCCGTGGCACGACATTCCGCTGGTGGCCGATGCGGACAAGAAATACTACAACATGGTGGTCGAGATCCCGCGATGGACCAACGCCAAGATGGAGGTTCGTTCGATCGGGATTAGAGAGGACGTGCCGATTGCAGATGGCCACCAAGGAGCCGGCCTCTCCGATCCGTCAGGACGAGAAGAACAGTGCGCCCCGTTTCGTGCACAACGTCTTCCCGCACAAGGGATATCCCTGGAACTACGGCGCTCTTCCGCAGACCTGGGAGGACCCCGCACACCTCGTGCCGCAGACCAACGCGGTCGGCGACAACGACCCGATTGACGTCATCGATATCGGCAGCACGGTTCATCGTCGTGGAGCCATCATCCAGGCATCAATCTCCCCTCGGTTTCGCCAGAGAGGAAAGACGTACAGGTGAAAGTGGTGGGAGTGCTGGCGCTGATCGACGAGGGTGAGACGGACTGGAAGTTGGTGGGAATCGACGTCAACGATCCGCTTGCCAAGGACATCAACTCGACGGCCGACGTGGAGCGTCTCAAGCCCGGCTACCTGCGGGTTTGTCGTCTCTTCCTTCCGCCCTGGAAAATCGTCCACATAGGCGACCTACGAGTGGTTCCGCTCGTACAAGGTGCCGGCCGGCAAGCCCATCAACAAGTTCGGCTTCAACGGCGAGTACCAGTCGGCCGAGTTCGCGCACCAGGTAAATGGCTTTGCGACGCGTGACCGCACACAAGTGGTGACGCGCAGATTGTCGAGGAGACGAACGGCTACTGGAAGAACCTGATCCAGCAGGCGTCCCCGAAGCTGAACACCCAGTCCCTGCAGGCGGACGCTGCGCACGCTGCGTCCCAGGCCGAGTGGAAGAAGGGGGCCGACGCGCACGGAGCTCCGAGCGACCAGCTTCCCCCTGCGAACATTCCTCTGGATGTCGACGTGTGGCACTTCATCACCGATTGACTAGGCCACATTGCCCCCAAATTATAATCGATCGCGATCGACCAGTCGTTCCACATTTTCCCCCTTCAGTCGGTTCCGTAGTAACGGTGAAGGCGCTCTTCGTACTCGCGTGGTTCATTGTGGATTGGCTGGCTAGCAGTTGAGTGAGATCAAGATGAGGCGGTGCGAACTGCTGTTAGGAGGATATCTTCAGTGATTCTTTGAACTGTTGAATGCGCTCTACAACTGCTGGCGGAGGGCCCATTGCGAGAAGCCGAGCGTACGGATCCAGTCCCTTGACGTCGGCGCACATCGCAGCCATTAGGCGAAGATCGAGCTGTCGACTGTGCCACGTCATTGGACCTTCGGGGGAGGAGGCGGAGAGTTCAGCGAGATCTAGAGCCGGCTGGGTGCCGCTTTTCCACCACATCTGAAGCCACCATCGGATTCTCTGCCTCGAACATGGGACCCACCTTGATGGTGTGTAGCAAGCAAAAATTGAGATCGTCGAAGGCCTCATCCTGGACGAGGCAGTGGCGCAGCGCGAACCGAACGAGCGCGGGAATTGACTGGATTTTCGTCCGATAATTGACAAGCTCGACTAGGTGGGGGGGACCTGTTGCGCGAATTTCGTGAGAAGATGCGGCGCCATCATGGACATTCGATCGACTGCGCCCAGATGCGGAGCCAGAAATGCGGCATGCACTCGGGCTGCGGCTATCGCAATTGTGCGGCTGTCCGATCGCCGGTCGTTCCCCGCTCCTCCGTCCAACTGGTGTAGCTGCGAGGTGCCGACTGCTACCCAGTACGGTGCGAAATCGGGCGCAGCCTCGGCCAGCATCTCCAGGAAGTCGGGCTGAACAACGACTGCTCTCCTTTGAGATTTCGAACACACGCACCAGTGCTTCGGACGTCGCCTCGTATAGGAACTCGTTGGCCAGAGATTGGACCAACCGCTCGGAGTAGTTTCGAACCGCATCGACCTGAGCGAACGACTTCGTCAACGCTTGCTGGCTAGCGCTCGAACCTTATTGAGCCATGTGGACAGACAGACGAAGATGGAGTGTGTGCGAAGTTGCAGAGCCAGAGACGTGGTTGCAAACAGAACCTGAAGCAGATGTTGTATGGGGCTAGCGGAGTGCAGTACATTGAGTCGAATCTCGTGCGACAGTCCCTCGCCTTCCCGTCCGAGGAAGACGCTAGAGAAGAGGGCGTAGAGTTGTGGCGAATGCGCCTCTGCCTGAATGCGCCAGTCTCGTTGGTCTTGCATGGCGAGCCAACCGAGAAGAACTCGCAGAGTGCACAGATCAGATCGAACTGGTGCGCGGCCGAGATGCGCGACGAACGACGGTCGGGCGCCAGACCGAACACCTCCTGGCAAGATTCCCAAATTGAGAAGAACCGAACGGCGGCGGCGGTGGTGGATCTCACCTTGTCGAGCAGCACTTGCAATTCACTGGATCTTTGCGCGAGCGCCACACGCGCACTACGTTGTCCGCCACTCGTCGCTTCCAGAACCGAGACCTGCTTCACCTGGAGCATGCGATTAGCATCACGCATGCGAGCCATTGCGATCATACCTCAATTAGTGCATTCTGCACCGATTGCATGAAACTGCCGGCGGGCGGCATACTGACTGCAAATGCAAATCGAGCACGACGCGACATCATCAGAGCTAGTAACTTTTCGATGTGCAATCACGTCCAGACGAGAAGAACAGATGTGACTAAGGGCCGCAGAAGTCGCACTTCATTTTCGGTTGTCAGCCTTTGTAGAATGTGAATGGGGGATGAGTGTGACAGCGATTGTCATAATAGCACTCTGTTTGTCTTATTATCGGCGACGCGACGACCTGAGACCATGATGTGCAGGCAGCTGATGTGTGTGCGTACGTGTCTGTGAGCAGGTACCGAGATACCGAGCAGCAGAAGGCACCAATGGGTTGTTCGTAGATTCTCTCTCTTTCTCTGGCGTATGTGGTGGCAAAACGAGGCGCACGTCAAGACGAGTCGGGAGCCGATAGCCAGTCGAGCGGCATCCTAAATTGGCTCGGTTAGTCTGCTGCACCCAGAAGACCGTCAACCAGCTGGGTTCAGTCGCGAAGGCAGAGAGCACGGAGAGCAGCTGTCCGAAGGCCGTCTCGAAATGAGCGTTCACGATACGCGCATCCATCACATGTCCATAGTGTCTGCAATTAGTGTGCATCGGGAAGAGAGGAGAAGTCACACCTTTCGATCTGTGCAGCCTGCAGATACATCTGCTCCACGTCCTCGTCGCTGATGTTGTCGTGCGGCGAGCCGGTTGTTGTCGCCTTCGAGACGGCCGACACCTTGGCGCCCGGACGAGCGGTGGGCGGACGCAGACTGTGCATCTTCTGCAAGATCGCCATGCTGCAGACGACACTCAACGTCATGAGTCGTACGTTGTAGACGTCCCGCTCGGGCGGCTGTATGTAGATGACGAGCGGTCGGAACTCGGCCGTCCGCAGATGCAGGAGCGCCTGCGAAAGAGCGGCGGCGCTCAGACGAGTGCACGATCGCAGAAGGCAAACCATAGGATGTGGAGTGAGCAGAGGCAGGGGGCCACCGCCGTTCGCGGCGGCATCATGCAGCACGGCTCGTACGGTGTGCTTCGCCGTCCCATAGATGTGGCCGCGAAACTCGCCGCTCTCCAACATTGCGCCTTCCGTTGTCCATCGATCGAGAATGTCGCGTGTCGTGAAGTGATAGTGCACACCGTCCGTCTCGTCAGGCCTCGGCGGCCTGCTCGTGTACGGCACCACGAGCGCGTATCTCTCGGGGAGCGCGCGCAAGATTCGACGCCGCAACTCGCCGCGCCCGACTCCGGCCGCTCCCAACTGCTCATCATCGGGCGCATGTTTCATGGGAACTCGGAAAGAGTGCCTACAAGAACAATGGCGCGTGGCTGCGAAGAGGTGGGCATCCATCTGGTCAACTGCTCGTAGTACGGCTCCTCGCTGGCCACCCTTCCCGCCGTCCTTTGTTCGACCGCACTCTGCGACGGAACCAAGCCCGACTGATCTGCAGTCACACGACGATGCCCTGCATAGCCGAAAGAAAGAGAGAGGGACCGGAACTGTCGTTTGTCAGGTCGGGAACCGCCAGGGACGGTGTCGACACGTGGAGAGCGGCTGTTCTGGCGGGAGACGCGGCGACCGAAGACAGGGACCACTTGCTAGACACCGGCTTGATGGCATTGGCCGATGTGCCCGGCTTCGTGGTGGCGCTATTCTCCGTATAGCTGCCATCCGTTGCGGCGGCGACGTGCACCGCACAACTGGCCACTCGTCGCGCGTGCCAATGTTGGGGTCGTTCGGTGGTCTCCACTTGTAGGATGTCACCGCACCAGAAGCGCAGACATCTGTCGGCGTACACGTCGTCTGTCGAAGGCTCCCAGTCGAACTGTGTGCGAAGGCGTTATCATCCTAACGACGACCCGTTGCGCTTACCAGTGCTCGGACGAACGTGGCCGAGTTGACGGGCAGACTGGACGGCAGTGCGGACGGCACAAGTTTCATCGTGAGGGTATCTGTTTGGGGGAGATTACATGCGATGATGGAGGCGCCCAATGGGAAGGAGGGAGACATACTGCTGTTGGACGCGCTGATAATGCGACCCACTTCGGCGGGCTGTCGTCCAGACACCTGGACGCCGTTCACCTCGACCAGCCGGTCGCCCACCTAAAGTCCGGCGATGAGAGGGAGTCGGATGAGGAGAAAGAGCGACCTCAATGAATCCGGTCCGATGTGCAACGCCGCCAGTGGCTATCCGTGCTACGAACACTCGCCCAGCTGCGTCCGTCTGAATGGTTGCGCCGAGCGGTTCGTTGGGCTTCCGCTGCATGCGCACGATCTTCATGGCGGCGTGTCCCCCCTGCTCGTCGTTCGACTCGTCCGACAGCTCGACTGACGGCAGTCTGGGAGCGAACCTTCCCGCCGACACGTCGGACGACGCCACCAATAGAGCCTATGTGCATGACGACTCTCGATTAGACGGGAGATACGAAGCCGGATAATCACCCGAATGTGGGGTTTGTCGAGAAGAGCAAACAGTTGCGAGACGATGGCCGACCGACCCATGTCCTGTTCGAGTTCGGCCATCAGCGCGTCGCACGTCTGCAGGGGGTCGTCTCTGGAAAGAACGTGCTCGACAGATGCCGGATGCCGGGGGGGACAACGAGATGATGCCCTACCGAATGTGTGCAATGTCCTCGCCCCTTGTCCGAATCATCTCCAGCAGATGGGACGCCTTCCGCTCGAAGGTCGAGCCGCGCGGCGGCTTGGACGAGCATTCGCCCACCTGTCACGAACACGGCTTGCACGGGGAGTTCGAGAGGCCGACCACCTGATGTCTGGTGGCGGAGACGATCGCGCCGAGTGCTTGCGCGAAGACGGTCGGACCCGGGACGGAGCCGTTCGTGGAGGACGACGACCAGACGGCCGCTGTGTTCGCCGGCGCGTCGTTGTCCATTTCCCAGGACGCGAGTCAGCGAGAGATCCCGTCTCTCGCTGTCTTTGTTCCAGTCCCAGGCAGCGCTTCACACGCACGCGCACAGATGTGCTCTCGTGCTCTTTCTCCCTCCCTCCTCCCTCGCCCCGGATGTGCGCTAGTGTCCTCTCCTTTTTCCATTGTGAATGGGTGCTGCCGACCAGCCGGGCGGGCCGGTGTGCTGCATTCGCAAGTGGATGATGGGGGCGGCTGCGGCTGAAATGGGTGGGCGCACACAAGAGAGACATGCTCGGGGGTGGAGGGACACATTGAAGCAGTAGTTGTTGTGAGCGGAAGTGTCTGATGATTAGCGCACATGTGCGCGCGCTCGCTCTCTCTCTCCCTCTTCCGCCTGCCTCCGCCTGCCTCCTCTCCTTCCTATCCCCCTGCGTGCGTGTCTGTGAGATGTTGTTTGTGTGGCTCGAGAAGGGTGCGCGCCCGTTCGTGCCGGGGCCTCCTCCTCCCCCTGCTCCTTCTGCTTCTGCTGCTAGTCTTGCAAGGAGAGAGCGCGACGTGGCTGTTTACGCCGAGCAGAGTAGTCGGCCCACGGATGCACACAAGGATGCTAACTAAGGATGCGAGGCCGACTAGTGTCTTCCCTTCCGGCATCCCCTTGCCCCTCTTGATTCCCGGCTAGCCCTCCTCCAATCAGCTGTTGTCTCGATGATCGATCTCCCGTGGCGCCAGTCGGCGTTGTGCAAAGAGGTGTGTGTGCGGGGCAGCGCATGTTGTGATGTTGGCGCTGGCTCCTCCGCATTTCTGATCCCTTGTTGCCGCAGGCAACTTGTTTTACGTGCGGCTCCCCCCGCTGACTGCCGCTGTCATCGCCATGTGCACACTGCCAATAGCAGCAGAGCAACGGCAGCTGTCAGTCGAGCGAGAGAGAGCGAGAGTGAGTGCGAGTTAGTAGTAGTTCTCTGTAGTTCTCTGCGCGCCGTCTTCCTCTTTGAGTGCCGCCGCCGCCGCCGCGCGCTGACCTCTCTCTCTCCCTTTGCCAGTGTGTTGCATCGGATTGGACGCGGCCGCGGCGGTCAGATTTGATTTTCTCCCCGTCTGCCGAACTGCCGGCTACTGGTCGCCACCGCCGCCGCCCAGTGTTGCGTGTGTACACTGCTGCCGCGCCCGCCAAAGCCGCAAGACTCGTGGCAACCAGAAGAATATGTAAGATGCTATACCCGATGCGGCAGCATCATTCGAGATGCTCCTTCTCGCATTGTGTGCAGCGGCACTTTAGTGGCCGCACTCTCTTCCTCGTCCTCAGTCCCGTGCACCAGAGACGGAGATACGGCATATGGGGGGGGGTGTACGTGCTCGTATTTCTTCCCCCGACTTCGCGGCTCACTCTCCCACTCGGTCTCGAGATCTTTCTCCCACCCTCTCCCTCACTCGCACGTGCTCACCACATTATCTCCCTTCCTAATCTGGCGTGATTCTCTCGTCGGCAATCGATGTTGCAGCCTTTCGGAGATGGTCGACTGAAGGAGAAGAAGAGAGCCAAGAACCCAGCTCGACGATGATCACATCTTCGTCATCAACTCTGTCCGCATCATACCACTAGGAGGGCTGGGCGGAGGGAAATGTCGCGCTACTCGGAGTTGAGTGCGGACGGTCAGTACTCGGCGTCGATGCGAGACGAGCAGAAGGCCTTGCTCAACGGACTGCTCAGCCTGATCTACGACTCGTTCGACACGAGCAAGCGAATGCAACTGCAAATGGAATCCATACATCGGCTGCTCGTCATCCTGCTCGTTCTGGTGCTCGCCATCGTCGCCGCCGGTAATCCATCATTCTCTCGCTCGCTCGCTCTTACTTCTCCTCCACCAATGGAAACGAGTGCACAGGTCTTGTGGGCGGTTGCTACGTTCTGTGTCGGCGGTACCAGGACGAGCAACAGCGTGCTGCAGGAACGGCTTCGCCCGGTACGGGCGGTCTTTCCGCAGTGGCAATTCACCAACGTTCGGCCAAGTCGACTGCCATCGAAATCTGACACTGATTGATTGCGCAATGGCGGTTGTCTTTCCTCGTCCAAGCAATAAGATCACGTCTGAATGTCGATTGGCGCCTGCCTGTTCGGTGTGTCTGTGGACTCGCTGAGGTGGAAGTGTGAGGAGGAGAGATGGTGTATTGCGCGTACAGCAGCAGCAGCAGCAGCAGCAGTGGGTCGGGCGACCAGTTGAGGAGAGGGTGGGAGGAGTAGCACACGACCTTGCCGAGACACCTCTCCTCCCGTCGAGGGGTGAGGCATAATTGGCGGCCCCACTCCCCCCTCCCCCTTCTCTCCCCTCCTTCCACCAGCCAACAATGCCAGCACGTCGAGGGACACAGCTGCAGAGTGAGAAGGTATACCTGCTTGCTTCCCCCTTTTTGAGGTCGATCTCTTTCTCGCCCCCACGTCGCTTGCCCGTCACTCTGACTCCTCTTCGCGCAATCTGCGCCATTATTGAAGCATCAGTGCGAATGTCGAAGGTCGTCCGGCGGCTGCCGGCATTGTTGACAGTGTGTGCTCTCTCCTGATCCGGAACCGTTCGGTCAATCCCCTCCCCTTTCTCTCCTTCTCTCCCGTCGCGCACGTACCCATTCATTGGGACGAGGTGGACTCCCCTACTCATTGCCAGGTCGCCGCTGCTTCATTCAGTCGACTCTCTCCCTTCCTCTCCGGATTCTCCTTTCCTGAGCCAGTCGACCAACTCGGTATGTGAGAGCTGGAACGTCTGCATCTCTGCCGCTCATCACCATATACCGTCGTCGTCGTCGTCATCTTTCTGCCATCATGATTACCAGACGAGCCGTGTTGCACCATGTTCTGCTGCTAGTCTGGAGAGTGATCGTCGTGTCGGCCGAGCAGCAGAAGACGTCGTCGGCTGCGGGCGCGCCTCAGATCAAAGGTGTGGCCGCGATGTGCGGCCAGGACGGCATTACTGCGTCCATCGACTTTGATCGGCCCTTCGAGGGACGGGTGCGTCGCCGCTTCACTCTGTTGAGAGATCACCGGCGAAATAATAGATCTACTCGATGGACTACGCCACCGTGCACGAGTGCGTCTACGTCGTCGGCGGGCAGCAACGAACCGAGACCGTGCTCTTCTCGATTCCGGCCAATCGATGCGGCACCCGACTGAGCCGCAATTCCCGAGACGTATGTTTTTGCTTTGTTGCGCTCCTTCTTTTTGCCCACCCAAATGGAAGAGTCACACAACAGATTGCCGCCGCCGCCAACCGGTCTGAATGAATGAGGTGGGAAAGGAGACGACGGTACAATTAGGGGAGGGGAGCAGTTTTGCCGCCGCGACGGCATCCGGTCTGTTGCCTCCCAGACGAGACCACAATCATCGTCGAAAGAAAGACGAAATGGGCGAGTAACGCAGGTGGTCGACGAGATGGAGAATCGCGTGTACGTCCAGTTCGACCCGATCACGCAGACCGTCATGGACAAGCAGTACTCGTTCGTGTGTCAACTCGCCACCACCTCGTCCCCATCATCGTCATCGCATCACCCATCGCCGATTCCATCCACCTCGGTGACATCGATCTCAGCATCAGCACTGGACTCGATGGTCGAGAGTAGCGAGTCGACGCCCCGCCGAGCGCCCGCTCATCTTTCACCACAACCCGCACCAGAGACATATGCCTCCTCGAGCTCTTTCTCCATCCCCGATCAGAAGGTCGGAAGGGGAGGGGACATCTTCTCTGTTCAACGGGCTTTCCGATCTGTCAGGTGAGCACGTCGGTGACGATCGAGGACCAGAAGGCGGCCTCCTCCGTTGGCTCATCGTCCGACTGGAAGGGTGCGTCCGGCTTCTTCGTCCAGCGCCAGCCCGTCTTCTCACAGCAGTCCTCCTACTCGGTTGGTGATAGACCGCCGAACGGGCTTCGTCGTTCACAACGGAGTGCTGGTGCAGGTAGCGAACAGCAACGCGAACGACCGCCGCGTGACGTCGATCGCGTCGGCGGGCACGCAACTCGGACAATGGCCGATTCCTGGCTCCGTCGCCTGGAGTCCCACGCTGCCGGCCGTCGCGCCGTTCCCCCGACCCGGAGTGGCGCCAGCCATTCTGCCGGCCACCGTCACCAATGGAGGTATGTGGCCGCCGTCTGTCCTCTTCTCCTCCTCGCTCTTCCACAATGATGATGACACTAATTGCAGGCGCCCTCCGACATCAACAGTTGCTGCAACAGATGCAACAGCAGCGGCAGCAGCCAATTCCGCAACCACAGCCGGTTCCGTTGCCTCAATATCCGACGCCGCCGCAAAAGGTGATGACGCCCGTCATTCCCGTTCCGGCTGCTCCACCGCCACCTCCGCCTCCGCCTCCGCCGCCGTCCCCATTCTCTCCGCTCGCAGGACAGTCCACGGACGCGGATCTTCTGGCACACAACGCTATCCAGCAACAGCAGCGAATCTCCTCCCGTATCGAACCGTTTTCTTCAATTCTCCTCGCACGAAACACGGCCAACTACCTTCAGACGTGTCGACCAACGAGCTCGCCGCCCTCGGACGTGCCATCGATCCGGTGCCGAGCTCGATTCGACTTCGACCGTCGGCCGGACTCGATGTCGAGATGGACGCCAACAAGGAGAATCAGAGGTCGGTCGGCACGATGACGACGATAGAACGAAGAAGGAGGTTGCAGAGTGCGAGGCGAGTCCTG
This sequence comes from Bunonema sp. RGD898, assembly GCA_014805405.1. Classification (NCBI taxonomy): domain Eukaryota; kingdom Metazoa; phylum Nematoda; class Chromadorea; order Rhabditida; family Bunonematidae; genus Bunonema; species Bunonema sp. RGD898. The sequence goes on from JACMII010000501.1 coordinate 13,576, forward strand.
GTTCAGACAGAGTACACCGCCCGCGGTGGTTTCCTCGTCGCTCGACCAGACGTACGGTTCGGCGCCTGCCGCATTCGAGCAGGACGAGTCGGCCAACTCGTAAGGGTTTCGTAGACGAGCGCGCGTGCACCGCACAGAGACAGCATTCACGTGGATGACGCGGCGGCACGACGACTGGAAGCGACGCGCATCTTCGCCACACAGCAACGACTCGAGCCGCCCACGAACGAGGTGTTCCTCGAGATTCAGCACGGCGATGGACCGCACGCCGAGACGGTCGCTCGGCCAGTTCGCATTGGCGAGAACATCTCGCTGGTTGTCCACTCGAAGAGTCTCTTCACCGGTACGACGACGGCGCATTTCCTGTGAAGTCGGGGACTTTCAGACGCCGACAAGTACGACATGTTCGTGCATTCGTGCTTTGCGACCGACGGGCCCGACACCGCCAAGGTTCAACTCATGGACAAGAACGGGTAAACGGGGTAACGATGAGCCGACGCACGTTCCGACTGCAGATGCACATCGCGCCCTCAACTCGTGGGTCCGATGCATCGAAGTCGCGAAGGAAACACGATGTACTACTGGTTCCGAATCAATGCGTTCAAGTTTCCCGGACCTGCTGACGTCTATTTCTCCTGCTCTGTCGACCTCACTCCGCTCGCCGACTCGCCGGTCAGCATGCGGGGGGGGCGCACAAGTCAATGCCAACCGCAATTTGCAGGACATCTGCTCGCCTTCGAGGAGGAGCCGTCGATCGGCTGCGTCGAACTCGACGCTGGACAAGTCGTTCCGGCTCTTCGACAACGTCCGCATCCAACTGCAGGACGATGACGTCGCGCGCGAACGATCTCCTCTATCCTCTTCTGGTCCGTCTCCATAGCATTGATCGCACCTCCTTCGTTGCAGATCCATCCTCCCGAGAGATGTGCTTTGCGACCTGGTCCGTGCTCGGCGTTACCATCGCCGTGGGTCTCATATCGGCCGCACTTCTCTTCACGGCTCGACTCGCCATAAACCAGAATCTCGAGCTGAGGGAAGCCAGAAGATGCGCCCGACAGCCCAAGTGGTGAATCGTCGCCGTCTCGACATCATCATCTTCTTCTTCCACCTCATGACACAACATATATCGTTTGAATGGTGCTACCGCCCCTATGAATCGTCGACTTACCACGAGGAACAGCTTCTCTAACGGAGAGGGGGGGGCGGTAGCATGAAAACGCCTTTCACGATGGCTGTCATTCAATGTGTGTGTGTGCGTGATGGCGGCGTTGTAGCCAGAAGGCCAAATGACGGCGTGTTCCCGATGTATTCGTATGGTGTGTGCGGGACATTTGTCTCTGTACGTAGTAGCGTCGCCATGTGTAGCAGGTGTGTGTGTGCCCGTAGTAGATGTGCAGTGGTGGTGATCGAGTGTGCTTCCCCCTCAGAGTAGTTCTTGGTCGACGATTTGTTGCGCGATCGCGGCTGCCACCAGCTGTCCCTCGGACTTTGCTATCAGTTCGAAGATGTGCATTCCGTCGACGCCGAGGGAGTGCGCGATCTTCATGACGCGTCGTTGGTGGTAGTAGCGAGCCTCCGTCGTCGTCATCATCTGTGCGCTGCTCGTCTCGTACCCGTCGTTCTCTGTCGGACGCGTCTCCGATGGAAGCGGCGTGGTCGGAACGTGCTGAAGCGGCAAGCAAGCAAATGCCATGTCTCCTCTCACGCCGATCACTTGCCATGAGTAGGTTTGCAAATCGACGTCGTACCA